>JAPDPK010000007.1:3000000-3172500 GCA_031772115.1 Heritiera littoralis | reverse complement strand
AGGTGGGCGTACAATCAGATCATGAGGTCGGCATCGACGGGATTATAAGGTTTCGAGGCAGAATTTGTGTTCTTGATAATAAGCAGCTCAGAGACTTGATTTTGATTGAGGCCCACACCTCTAGGTACACTCTGCATCCTGGCAATATTAAAATGTACCAAAATCTACGGAGGATTTACTGATGGGCTAAGATAAAGAGAGAGACATCGCAGAGTTTGTACCGAGATGTCTTATGGGTCAGCAAGTGAAAATCAAGCATAAAAAACCTACAAGATTATGACAACCTCTACCAATTACTATTTGGAAATGGGAGCACACCACGATGGACTTCATCATTGGTTACCAAGGACCCAGAGACAACATGATGCAATTTGGATAATAGTTGATAGATTGACGAAGTCCATCCATTTCCTAGCTATCAGATCTACCAATCCTCTCAATGCCTTATCGACCTATATGTACAGGAACTAGTGAGGCTACACGGAGTTCCAGTAAGCATTATCTCGGATAGGGATTCTCGATTTACATTCCATTTCTGGGAGAGATGTTAGGAGACCATAGGATCCCAATTGAACTTTAGCACTGCCTATCATCTGCAGACTGATGGGTAGTCCGAGCGAGTGATACAGATGCTTGAGGATATGTTATGGGTGTGTGCGTTTGATTTTAAAGGCTCTTGGGACGATCATTTGCCGTTAGCCGAGTTTACATATAATAACAATTACCAGACTTACATCGGTATGGCATTATATGAGGTGTTATATGATAGATGATGTAGATCTCCAATTACAAGGGAAGAAGTGGGAAATCGGAAGTTATTAGCCCCTGAATTGGTAGAGCGATCCTCGCGAGATGTACAGTTGATTTGTGAGAGACTCCGTACAGCACCGAGTCAGCAAAAGAGTTACATGGATACGAGACGCTGACCACTTGAGTTCTTACCAGGTGATTATGTATATTTTGAAAATTTCCTCATCTAAAGACATAACGAAATTGGAAAGGAAAGGAAAACTGAGTCCCCCAGATATTGGACCATTCGAGAGCTTGGATTGCGTGGGGTTCGGAAAGATAAAGCACTGCGATCCAAGACGATTCTTCTAGAAAAAGTACTCTGGCTGTACCAAATTGAAGAAGAGGCTACATGGAAATTGAGTCTAATGAGGGAAGAGTATCCAGAACTGTTCTAGTGAGTGGTTCAAATAAAATTCGAAGGACCGAATTTCTTAAGGTGAGGAGAATGTGAAAACTCGTTATTTTGTGCTGTACATGTACGGAATGATAAATTTTAATGAACAAATAAATTAATTAATTTTTAATATTTTTTTTAAAAGTCGAAAGACAAGTGTTATAAAATCGAGAATTTTGAGGTTGTAAAAGGGCAAAGTTCATTTCCCTCAAGGGTTGATCAAAGTTGATCAAATTTGTGATTTATTTGGCTTAAGAAATAAATAAAATAAATAAAAAATAAAATTAAAATGGGCTGGACAGAATATGGACTGTGCAGTGACAAAAAGAAGTAAATAAGGTGACTTTGGAGGATAATGTGGACTTTAAATAAATGGAATCAGATTTTAATTAATTAAAATGAAACTATGGCCAATTAGATTAAGCCAACAAGCCAACTTCAATTAATTTCTAGCTGAGAATTGCACCGCCTCATGAAGCTGCACTCTGTTTTAGTTTCTTTTCCAGATTCCTCTAGTTATCCAGGTTTTCTTTCGGTTCTTCCATGCTAGAAAAAAAACCCTCTTCACTTCACTTAATCGGTTAACCCTTTTATAGAAGTTATTCCCTACTTAAAAAGGCTTCCTAAACATCACCAAATCCTATCCAAATCATGCAAGAAGCCAACAAACAAACCTATTCTGCTTCAGTCAGTAACACATCTGCAAAGGTAACGATCAACCTTAGTTTTTTGTCTTCTTAGCTTGTAAATTGAATAGGTTGAAAATATGGATGATTGTTATTTTGAAGAAAACTAGTTGGAATGTTATTTATATAGTTGTTTAGGCAATAGAATCTTGAGGAAATAAAGTTGAAACATTGGCTGCATGTGTGACGGAAATAGATGAAGCAAAGCCGAAATGTTGGCTGCATGTGTGATGGGAATAGATGAAGCAAAGCCGAAATGTTGGCTACATGTGTAGTTGTTGTATGGCGTGGCTGACATGGAAATCAATAGTGAACGTGGAAAAGAACATTATGTATAAATAAGGGACTATGTTGACAGTCAGCCATAGCAGTTAGGAAGTATAAAATGGAGTTAGTGGCTGAACAAAGAATTTTTTATTGTGTACGTGTGTAGTGTGAATAAAAGAAGCAGAAAAATTTCTGCTGTGGACATATGTGGCAGTAAAGAGAGCTTTAACATGAAAATAAATTAATAATAATATATATTCATGAAGCCATAGTACTAAGGTTAGCCATAAAGGTTTCAAAGAGACAAAAATGTGGAATCTTAAAGAAGTGAAAGCAAGAAAAAAATGGCTGAACCAAGCAGAAAAATAAAACAAATGTTGGCTGAAACTGAGACAAAAAATAGAAATTACCTAGTGTGAAATGGTTTTAATGAATGGTTAGTCATGAAGGTCCAAAGAGGCTTCAACGTGGGGTTGTGATAGTGTGAAAATAGAACAAAAAGGACTGAACAAACTAAGAAATACAAGCTGGAAACTGAATGGAAATTGTAGGCTGATAAATTGTCATTGACTGATTTAATGGAGATAGCATGAAAATCAATAAGAGGGGCTGACTTTAGCTTGGAAAGAAAGACCAAATTTATGAGAAAATGACTAGGAAGCAAATGGTCAACAATAACGACCAAACTGACGTGAAATAAGGAGAAAAGAAAATAAGTGTGGTGTGTAACATGAAATGAGAAGAAAGAAAATGTTGTGTGTGACTTGAATGAGGAAGAATAGGAGCTAAAATTGTACAAATAGTCAAAAGTAAAGGTTGAGAATGAAGAAAATGTGACCATACAATATAGTTAAAATATAATTTTAATCAATGTATATGTGGCTATCGATTATGAAGGAGATAGAGGAAGGAAATATTGTATTTAATTCTTAAATGGTGAGAAAAATACAAGAAAGATGGCAGCTTATATATTTAATACATTGACTAAGAATTGAATCAATAAATTTTAATCATCTAAAGGCCATTCAGCCATAGTGGGAAAAAGGAAGAAATAATGGTATGAAAAATAGCCATTTTAGCTATAAGAACATACTTGCATCTACATGTTGATGTAAATCATAGCTTCAAAGTAAAGGATAATTAAACAAATGATTTGTTCAAATTATATTACAATCGGAAGGTAGACATTCATGTGGAGCAAGAGACAGCACGATCTCGATACACAAGTAAGAGATGCGTGTGTAGATTTGTAGGGATATCCGGATGCATTATTCAAATGCTATGAATTTTTATATGAATTATGAAATATAGTTTCACTTCGTGATAGCATGAAAGACCGTGGTTTTTGGCTGGTACACTATGGTTGTACATGCTAGGAGGCTAGGACCTGGGCCGCCATTATGCTGTCGAAAAGTATTCAAAGTATTTCTAAAAATATTAGAAATTATCTTGGTGCATTATTGATATTTTCCTAGCCTCGAAAGTGATAAAATAAATATTTTTCATAAAGGGTTACTAGACCGAAAAATATTTATTAAATATTCATGATACCAATTTTGGGAAGGTGTCATTACGAAAAATTCATCCCATATATTTTATAGTGAAATGAAAAGGTGAATAGTGAATATTTTATAATTATTATCAGTATGATATTCACTATTTTAATTATGATTTCCTTTATGGAATAAATAAAATATTATTACATAAAATGATTTCCATAAAGGTTTAATCACTGCGAAAATATTATTTTGAGACTAGAATGTCTCTACATGTGTTTATAGTGGAAAATATGGTGGCGGAATTGTTGAATTTGGAGAATAAAATATTTTATTTTTCATAAATCATGAAAATATTGGAATTGATTTCCAATAACTTTGAAATTCATGTTTTGGAAAGAAAGCGTGTAAACACGTGCGTATATGTTTTACAGTGAAAAAGAAACAGTTATGAAATTTTATTTTTACAGTGTGATTATCTTATAAACTGTTTTCACTGTACAAGAAAATGTGACTTATACCTTTACGAATCTTTTGAAAGATTCTATTGATTTTAATGAATTCCATAAAGGTAATGAGATTTCACATATACTATTTTGAGACTAATAGGCCCCATATCATGCCGATATGTGATATGTGATACGTGATATGTGACATGTGACATGTGATATGTGATAGTCCCGATCGACACCTGATTAGTGATCCACCGAGGATAATATAGACTATGGCCATAGATCTGATATGATTATTACTGCCCTACGGGGTACTTTCTATCTAGCATGATATTCTAGGTGATGCCTTAGTCTCCACTTTTATGAAATATGAAATGATATGTGATATGAAAAGATATAGTTATATGGAAAATGAATATGAATATGTTTTATACGAAAGAAGGATGATTTCTAAATAGTTTTCTGTACTGCACATAGTTCTACATTGTTTACAATTTATACGTGATACGCGATATGAAATTCTAAATGAGAAATATGATTTACTTAAGCTAATATTCTTTTTAAAGAATATATGAATATTAGTTTACTTTACTTAAATGCTTTATTTTATAAAAGCATTACTTTGAAAAGGATATGGAATAATACGGAAGAGGAGTTATATTAACAATGGTATTTACTCCCTATAGTCGCTCTGGGTTTCCGGGACAAGACAGGTATTTCAAAATGCCTTTCATGCTCCATTTGGATTTCCTGACCGACTATAGTATCACTCCTTTGTAGAGTGCCAGTTTATAAATAGGAAATTAAAGGTTTTACTGCATGTAGTCTTCGAGGTATCAAAATTTACATACAAATCTCTTACTGAGCCGTGGTTTTGCTTACTCCAATATTTTATCTCCGTAGATATTTTGCAGTGACCATTTGAGGTATATTATCCAAGGATACGAGGCTGTATATTTAGCACCCCCAAGGCAACGTGTATAGATCTCGGAGGTATAATTAATTTATTTTATATGTTCAAACTTTTAGTTTACAGTACTAGATATGGTATTAAATAAGGGGATGTAAGTATTGATTATAAATACAATTTGTAAATATTTATTTCTGTTAACTATATGGAGTTATGGATATTGTGTTTCAGTGAATAAAATGTGGAAAATAAGATATCGCAGACAGCCCAACCTATCCATATGTTGTGAAAATATGTAAAAAGGGTAAAACACTGTGTACTTAGGATGTGACACTAATGGTATTGGACCAAGACTCGTTGCTTAGAAAAGCAAGAACCTATGGTATGAATTGGTGGAAGATAGAAGAACACCACAAGAAAGACCTTGATAAGTTTAAGAGTTCTTAAGAGAACTAAAGAGAAGAAGTCTCACAATTTTTTTACTCAAATCAATTGTGTTCTACCGAAAGGGTTAAATAGCTATTTATAGGCAAATAGCAAACTTGCAGCACAAGTAATAGGAATCCTCCTTTCCTAACTTGCAGAACAAGAAATAGAAAACTTGCAAACAAGAAATAGGAATCCTACTTTCCAACTTGTAGAATAAGAAATAGAAATCCTACAATACCTATTAATAAAAAAGAATTAGGCTTAAATTAAATTAAGACAATGTTCAGCCTAATAATACATAACTAAATAAAAGAAGTATAACATTTTGCCCAATTTATGCATCTGGCTCAATTGCATTTTAGCCCAGTACTTGTAAATCTTCAAGAAGGTTGAACTTGAGCTTGGATCATGTTGTAAAAGACTTTATCATCCTCCATGCTCAAGCTTTGTTAGGCTTTCTCTTTAGAAATATTAATGAAACCAGCTAAGACTTGTTGCATTATCTTTGTTTTAGCTCTTGTCATTGGACCTCCATAGATGCTCAAAGGATAACGATCATCATGAACATGACTTGGGCTTTGTGAGCTTGATGAGCCTCCATCATTCCCCTTCTCCTTAAAAGGATTTGCCCTCAAATCAGAATCACCTATATCAATATCAAAGGGAGAAAGATCAAAAACATTAAATGTAGCACTAACTTTATACTCACCTGGAAGATCCAACTTATAAGCATTGTCATTAATCTTCTCAATCACTTGGAATGGTCCATCTCCTCGAGGTTGCAACTTGGAGTGACGTTGAGCAGGAAATCTCTCTTTACGCATATGTACCCAAACCCAATCACCAGGTTCAAAGACAACTTTCTTGCGATGCTTGTTGGCTTGAATAGCATATTGCTCAGTCCTCTTCTCGATTGTTTAATGTACCTTCTCATGCAGTTGCTTAACAAAATCAGCTTTCTTTTCCCCGTCCAAACTAGCTCTCTCCTCAATAGGTAGTGGTAAAAAATCCAATGGAGTGAGTGGATTAAAACCATAGACAACTTCAAATGGAGAATAACTAGTAAGAGAATGCATACTTCTATTGTAAGCAAACTCTACATGAGGCAAACAATCTTTCTAATTCTTCAAGTTCTTTTGAATAATGGACCTCAAAAAAGTAGACAAAGTACGATTGACTACTTTAGTTTAACCATCGGTTTGTGGATGATAAGTAGTTGAAAACAATAGCTTTGTTCCTAACTTTCCCTACAATGTTTTCCAAAAGTAGCTAGGGAACTTCACATCACAGTCAGAAACAATGGTCCTAGAAACACCATGTCGACGAACAATTTTCTTGAAGAATAAATCAGCAATGTTGCTTGCATCATCAGTCTTATAACAAGCAATGAAGTAAGCCATCTTAGAGAACTTGTCAACAACAACGAAAACAGAATCTCTACCTCTCTTTGTTCTTGGTAAACCCAAAACAAAGTCCATAGAAATGTCAGTCTAAGGAGTAGTAGGAATAGGCAATGGAGTATAAAGACCATGATTCATAACTCTAGACTTAGCTTGTTTACAAGTGACACATCTTTTACACAACTTTTCAGCATCTCTTTTCATGTTAGGCCAAAAGAAGTGATCATGCAATATGTCTAAAGTTTTCTTTACTCCAAAATGTCCCATTAATCCACCACTATGGGCTTCTCTAACTAGTAATTCTCTTAAAGAACTCCTAGGCACACATAATCTATTTTCTCTAAATAAGAATCCATCATGCCTATAAAACTTTCCAAAACCAGTTTTCTCACATGCATTGAACACATTTTCAAAATCGTCATCATCCTCTAATGGCAGTATAGAATCATCATTGGAATCTTCTCCGTAGTTACTATCCAACTTATTATTAGCAACATTATCACTTGCATGAGAAATATTTCCTTGGTTTACCTTAGCTAGGGTATCATCATGTGGCTTCAACTTATCATGAGTACTATACAACTTCGACTCTATTCTCGAAAGTTGTTGTTGCATGGCTTGGAGAATGATCTCAATCTTTCTCAAATCAAGCTTTTCAATATTAGAAGACATGGTCGTAACTTGCAAGAAATGTTAGTAAAAGAAAAGGACCTCACAAGTATGACCTCACGTGTTTACACTCAGTACACACAAGAATGTAATACTCACACTCGTGTTTAACACAATTTTTGTATGGCTTTTCTTTACTAATGTTACTCACTAACTTTTGTCTTTTTGCCTCACACAACTTTTCTTTATAGGTTTTATATTGAACTCAAGACTTAATAAAAAAATTAGCTTATGGGGTCCAACTATCAACAAATAATAAACAAGATGAGCACAAGATTTTATTCAAGGGAAAACAAAATAATGAAGACTTAACAAGACTTAGCAAGGCTCAAATAAGACTCAAGAAGACTCTAATGAATCTAAACCTTGAAGGAAATATGGGGTTTGCTTAGGGTTAGGCTCAGCCAAAGGTAGGGTAGGTTGGTCTTTTTAGGTGGTAGGGTCAAAAGGTAATTTTGGGAAGTAGGGGTAAAAAGGTAAATAGAATTTTTCAGATTTAGGCAAAAAAAAATCTCAAAGCTGAAGAGAAAATGACTACCTCAAGATTTTGATGAAGCACATCTCTATGGATTGCCTTTGATGTTACACTTGCTACATAAGATATAACAAATCACCTCTTAAATTGATTTTCTTTTTCTTTTCTTTTCTTTTTTTCCCTTTTTGTTTTTCTTTTTTCTTTTTACTTTTTTTTACTAAAGTAAATGAACAATGAAGAAAAATAAAAAGTCTAATTGACAAGAAGAGGTTTACTTGGAGAACAAGGTAACTTTTGTGAAAACAAGCTAGTTTTGGTAATAGCTTGTGTGGCAAGAAACGATAGGGAACAGTGGCTTATAAACAAGGTAGTCTTTATGTGAAAATAGATCTTTTGAAGGTTTCTTGGTGAGCAAGAAAACCTTTGGGGTTTGGTTGCTTGGAGAACAAGAAAAGATTGACTTGGTGGCTAAGTAAAGGTTGGTTATTTTAATGAAGACAATAGGTTTAAGGAACAAACAATATTTATGTTGGCTTGGAAAAGGATTCAAGATTAAACTTCGGTCAAGATAAGATGACAAAAAAACACAAGAACGTAATAAAACAAGTCTCTCATGAATTGAAACTAAACTCTAATAAAAATAATATGAATCTCACCGAAAGAAGATGAAGTTCAATGAAGAATATGAATAACACTCAAAGATAAACTAGAACAAATTAAAACACACCAAAGCAAAACAAAAAACCAAGACTCGTTGTGTAGAAACACAAGAACTTATGGTATTGGACTAAGACCCGTTGCTTAGAAAAGTAAGAACATATGGTATGAATTGGTGGAAGGTAGAAGAACGCCACAAGGAAGACGTTGATAAGTTCAAGAGTTCTCAAAAGAACCAAAGAGAAGAAGTCTCTTAATTTTATAACTTAAATCAATTGTGTTATGCCCAAAGGGTTACATAGCTATTTATAGGCAAATAGTAAACTTCCAGCACAAGTAATAGGAATCCTACTTTCTTAACTTGTAGAACAGGAAATAGCAAACTTGTAGAACAAGTAATAGGAATCCTACTTTCCTAACTTGCAGAACAAGAAATAGAAATCCTACAATACCTATTAAATAAAAAGGAATTAGGCTTAAATTAAATTAAGATAATGTTCAGCCCAATAATACATAACTAAATAAAATAAGTATACTTGTAAATCTTCAAGAAGGTTGAACTTGTGCTTGGATCATGTTGTAGAAGACATTGTCATCCTCCATGCTCAAGCTTTGTTGGGCTTTCTCTCTAGGAATATTAATGAAGCTAGCCAAGACTTGTTGCATTATCTTTATTTTAGCTCTTGTCATTAGACCTCCATGGATACTCAAAGGATCACGATCATCATGAGCATGACTTGGGCTTTGTGAGCTTGATGGGCCTCCATCACATATGTTAATAAAATCATAAGGGAAATCGTTTTCATATAACTTATCTTCAGTCAATCCGTAATTATATAAACAAATAAACATTATATATATGGCAGTAGATAAATCTTATAAAGCTTTATATGGCAGTAGATAAATCTTATAAAGCTTCTCAATGCAACATTAAAAATCCAAATATTTTAATGCATAAAACACCATTTATTGCACATGCTAATATTATAAAACAATTAAAAATAATTCTTAAGGAAATCATATACTTCAAGCCATATTTTAAAATTCATAAAATAAATTTTCTATTTTCTTGTTCAAGAAATTGAGCGGTGAACTGTTAAGAGTGGTTTTTCCTAAAATTTCAATAGCATATCGGTTGGTAACTACCTTAACCCCTGCATAAAAGCCACAATTTATAATTCTTCAAATCACCAAGTTTTCCCACATGCAAGCATAGTATTTCCTACACTACTTCCATATATTTTCCTTACTTTGGACTACAACGCAGTGTAGTAATCCGATTACACCACTTTTGTAGTTGACTTCTCTGAATTTGATGCTGCAAAATAATATTAGAAATGATTAAAATTTAATATTCCAACTTATAGAAATTATTCTACTTCTTCATGTTCTTCATTTGACTCAAGATTCCCAAGCTAATACTACCGGTTATCTAAGGTTATCACCACCAACCGGTTTATTTTCCTCAAGCTAATTCACCATTAATCTTTTTAACACTCATACATTATTCTCTAACTTATAAACCTATTGAAATCAACATGAAACCCTCCAAATTGCTCTTGACCGAATGCTCCCTTATGCATCATACCTGTCATTTTTCAATTCTAGCTTTATAATTAATCTTCATTCAACTTATATATTCATTCTACACTTAATACTCAACCAGATTTCATCTTCACCATCAGCCTATCACCATGGCCGAATAGGTAGCATTGCCTTAAGCTTGTGTTTTTACATTTCTATGATTATGGCTATATCTACCTTATTCCATGCTATCATTTCCTATTCATTATGCAGCAAAATCATCATGGCAACTACACAATTCCATCTTGGCCAAAACCTTCTTCCATTTATACACATGATTTTAATTCAAACTAAGGCTTTAGATATATTTCCCATACATGAAACAATCCAATAACATGGCTGGAACTAAAAGAAAACATCAACACCGATGTCTTACCAATGGACCCAAATTTGCTAGCTACAAAACAATTTCAATTGCTGGATTTTGGTTCAGCAAATGGTATTTTTAGATAGCTCTAGTGATGAGGAACAACTTTTATGAAGGAAGTGTGTTGATTTGGCAAAAGGTTAATGGTGTTTCTCAAGGTGGAAAAGCAGGAAACTTGGAGAAATTTTGTAGCAATGGTGTGGCTGGCTGGAGCTTGAAGAATATCTCTAGAGAATTCTCATTTTTAAGTTATTTTAATATTAAATATTCAGCCCATGTGAGAAAAGACAAGTCTGACCTTTTAAAATTCTCATATTTACCAAATCTACCATTGAACAGTGCTATATTATTTTTATTCCATATTTTAATTTTAATTTTTATTAAATTATATTTAATTAGGTCAAATTAAGTCAAGTCTTGACCAAGGATCAAGTCTGACCAGCAGCCACATTGGAAATGACCTAAATACCTTTCCATAATTCCATTATTTACAAATCTGTCCTAAGATTATTTTGATATTTACAATTTTAGATTTGATATTTGATAATTTATTATTTTTCATATATTCAAGTCAAACATGGTCAATGTAACATCCCGAATCACATATTTTACTCTTATTCACACATTTTTACCGGTTGGGCTGTCTGTGATGCTTAACGATCCGTTAATCACTTTAGTAATCATTAGTACTCTTATTCATTGTACCAATATGGAAATATGAATTGTTACATTATTTCTTTTAAGATATATACTTTCCCTTCTATTTAAAGTAGTATTGTACAAATTCGCTAAATATATAAAAGAAAATAATATACCTTCGATATCGAATATCTGCTAACTCTAGCAGTCGATAATCTTTGGAAGGTAATTCTCTTAGTCCAAAATCAACAATCTATGGAGTGGAAAATAAGGGGTGAGCGACAACGTGCTCAATAAAGAAGTTGTATGCTGCTTTATAAAACTACAACTATATACCACAAAATGTTTATTTTTCCTAACAGCATACCCAATAAACAGTGGATATAGTGAATAGTCTTTAATATTCAAATCACTGGCTAAACAGTTTACGATATAGTATAGTAACTAGTAAACAGGATTCAGTAAATCCTTTCAGTAAACAAAACTCAGTAAGTTGAGACTAGGCATCACCCTACAATTAAATCATGCTATCATCGTTCCCACAGGAACACAAGTCGTCCGCTTTGGGGTACACCCGTTGGCTATCGCCCCTCACGGCTTCCTCGGAGTGTGCCCTTAGGCCAAAACTCCAATTCGTATCTCCACTGGGACACAGCTAGATCTATGGCCACAATCTATATGTGGTCCTTGGGTACACTTGCCAGGTGACCTCGAGACCTCTGATGACTTGGTGGGTCAATCAGCCATGTGAATAGTAATGCATGAAACTCAGGGCCTAAAGTCTCAAAAATCAATTCATATCTCATAAAGAACCTTTAAGGAATATTTCACACATTTCATCATTTCTTTAAAATGATCGTTTTCCAAAAAGGTATTATATTTTCTGTTTACAAAACACAGTAAAAACAGCCAGTAATTTCACCATTTTTCGTGTGAGAAAAACACAAGTTAAACTGGCTCGCCCCTTACCAGCTCGCCCATTACAGCTTGCCCATCGCAGTGGATTGAGCTCGCATGTTTTCATTCGCCCATGTGGCGAACTAACATCGCCCACTGTGGCTCTCACACCGAGTTGAACTGGGGGGTCGCCCACAAAATATTTCTCTTTAAAAAAAACAAGGGATCGCCCACTGTTGGCTTGCCCAGAATTATATCAAAGGGGTCGCCTATCTTTGGCTCGTCCGGATTTTATTAAAACAGGGGTCGCCTTTCTTTGGCTTGCCCAGAATTCAAAACAGTTTATCAAACTAATGCATGTCTCAAACCAAATCATTTTCTTAATATTTTTATAACATTTTTCTCCACAGGACATGCATTTCACTTCACATACTACTCCCTTACCTGGTCTTATGAAACCGAGCTTCCCGGTTGCGACCGAAATCGTACTTCTCAGCTGCAAAATAATTTTATCAAAAATTATTAATAATTTTCTTCTTAATTTTAAGCCACTAGCTATTATAAAATGCAGCCACTAAAATTTTAGCATTTATATAACCAGTATAATTTACACTGGTGCTAAAACAAATCTTGCTCGTTTTAGTTCCTTTTTCAATTTCGATTTCATCTATATTTCCCCTTCAATTTCTATAGTCAATTTCTGTCCTCAACCATAAAATTCAGTCTGGTATCATGGCCAATTCAACTATGGCCGAAACCTTCTCAAAGCCACTTTCATGATTTTAAACTTTATAATCATCTTATTCATGTTTCTTTAACCATGTCTCATCATTCAACTATAATTTCCAGCAAGGTTCTTAGTTATTTTCACCAACATTAACATCCCATTAAATTCTATTTTCACATTCTAAAAAAATTTACTTAAGAACCATGCTATATCCATGTTTATCCTATTTTAGATCATAGATATTTACCATGGAATACTAAGAAAACCATAAGGATTTACTAGCTTACCTTGACCGAATCACCCAACACTAGATCAGTGTGGTTTTCTGGTCCACGTTAGTCCCCTCCTCTCATTGTGTTTAAGTGGTCTTGAGATTAAAGAAAGATTTAGCAAAGAGGGTTAGGTAGTTAGCTAGCGAGGGGGATGAATTTTCTGCTAAAATTCCTTGGAATAACAAGAGCAAAATAGTCAAACCTCCAGCTACAACAACAAGGTTGGCGTGCAGCATAATAACTCGGGAGAAAGAGGAGAATTGCTGGAGTATTTGGTCCTATGCTTCCTCTTTATATTCATGTTACTCAATACCCTTTTGCTGCATGTTCCCTTAACTTCTTCCCTCATCAATTTTCTTGTCTTGTAGTGTATTAATTCATGAAAAAAATCACAACACAAGAAATCGGCTGGACTCTTTTTTTTCCTACACGTTATTAACTTGTTTGGCTTACCTTTTGATGGCTACTTCAGCCAATAAAGTCCACCATTTCTCCAATCAACAATTCCCTTCCATTTAATTACCGTTTATGACTTTTATAACATGAACAAGATACCTTTCAGCTTGCATCAAGTCGTATGGCATCTTACAACAGCATGTTTACGTGTGATCCCATTTACTGCACATTTTGCTTGTCTTCCCCATCACTTCATGTCTGATTTAGCATTAAAAACATGAAGAAAACTGCAGCAAATGGAACAGCTATGGAAGGCAAATTGCTGCACGTTTTTTTACTATTCTTACCCTTTTTTGGAAACTTCAATCAATAAAGAAAATATTCCCATGTTGACTTTGTTGACTCTTCTTCCTTAAGTATCTCTTATATTGTCTTTATACTATAAAATTCCTAATCTTCCAGCCTTAACAAAAAAAATGGGAAAGGACGTGTAACAGCAGCAAAAGAAAATGTTCTTTGCGTGTTGTCCATATTTTCTTTACTCTTCTTACCACCTTCATACCATTTCAACCAATCACAATTAGTCCCATATGAAATCATTTAATAGAATTTTATCTTGAAAATTTTGCTTTCACACCTCTTTGAGGAGTAAATCGAACACTACATGCAGTCATGTAGTGGCGTGATTCACCATTTCTTGTTTTCTTTCTTTGCTTTATTTTAACCAATAGCAATTCTAAAGTAAAGTATCCTTTTTAACTTTATGTTCAAACACCATTTCTACTTATTTTACATTATAAAAACCATGTCTTCATCAGCTTTTTATGTCCAAACCGATCGGTACAAGGAGAGACACCAAGTGGCGTTGAAGTCCACTTGTAGCCCCTTTTCTTGACTTCCTTCATACTTCTTTTTCAAAGCTCCCACCAATGAGCTTCTAGGTTTTCATTTTATGTGTTAATTTGGCTTTATTATATATTATCTTATCCATGAACTAACTTTCTTTTCCTTGCAATTGTTTCTAGTCTGTCACATCCCGTGACCACATTTTTCACATTTTTCTATACATTTTATACAGTTGGGTTGTCTGTCATACTTTACTTTTCATATTCATTTAATCTATTAAATATAAAATTAGTAATATCAATTACATCACCTATCTTAATTCTCAAGAAAGTAGTTGTGATAACCATAAATTTTTCAATTATTGGAAATCAGTAATATTGAAAATTAATGTTTAAGAAAATAGATAAGTTGAAATAAATAAATAAAATTATGAGATCGGAATATCAGTAAAAATTTCGAGAATTGAGGAAGTGATGAAGAAGGAAATTCAAAGTGGTAATAAGAATATTGGAAATTGGAAAAAATAATGAAGAAAGGAAATTTAATTTGGATAAATGGAAATCCAAATTAAATAAGAAAGTGAGAAGTGAAAATGAAATTTATATAATTATATATTATATAAATATATTTTTGTACAAATACATATGTATATCTACTATTTTATACATTTAAATAGTACATATGTATATTTTATATATATGTAAATATATACATATATGAGAAATGTAAAAATTAATTTACATTGAAGTTTGAATATATATATATATATATATTGTAAATACAATATGTATTGTAGTATTACATTTATATATATATATATAAATGTTATGTAATTTTAAAGTATATAAATATATGTATATATATACTATATATATATATTTTAACATACAATATACATATATCTTTATATAATATATAGTACAATACTATATATAATAATAATATTATATGTATAATATACATATATATATATATATTATGTATAATATATATAAGTATAATAGAAATAAAATAAATAAATAAAAAGAAAATTGGAAGATAGAATCGGGAAGAATCCCAATTCTTCCCCTGTTGACGCCGACCACGTCAGCCGGACAAGAGGAAGACGGAGGCGAAGAGAGAGACGTCGCCGATGAATCGAGGGGAGGAAGACGAGGCGTCCGGCGACGGAAACGGGAGGAAACAGAATCGGGAACAGAGGCAAAAACCGGCGGAGTCGAGAAAGAAAAAGAAAAGAGAAGGTGGCAGTGCCGGCCGATTCGGCCACCGCCACTACCACCAAAGCTTCGTCGGAGGAAGAGGAAGACGTGGGAGGCCACCGGAGAGACGATGAATGGCGGAGGAGGGAGAACGAAGAGGCGAAAGAAACCGAAGCTAAACCGAGTAGATCTACTGCCTTGCCGCCGATCCAGAGCGAACGAAGACCACCAGTAGGTTCGCCGTGCCGTCGGCTAGCTGAGGAGTCTCCGAACTACCGGAGAACCGACCGTCGGTGAGGAACCGGCGAGGAAGGAAGCTGACCGGTCTGAACCGGTCGGTCTGACCGAGAAAAGAAGAGAAAAAGGAAGAAAAAAGAAAAGAAAAAGGAAAAAGAAAAAGAAAAAAAAAAGAAAGAAAAAGAAAAAGGAAGAAAGAAAAGAGGGAAAAGAAGAAAAAGAGAGGAAAAAGGAATTTTCGGGAATTCAAGAATTCCTAGGAATTCGAAAACTCGAGAATTTACGAAAATTTGGTAAGAAATTTCCAGAAATTAATTTCCAGTAAATATTAATAAATTTGGAAAAAAATTCTAAAATTTAGAATTTTAATTTCTAGAAATTATTCTCGGCGACCAAGATGAGGAATCGGAAGAGATGGAGTACGGGCGCGACCGGTAAAAGGAAGTCGCCGACCTAGAAAAGGTAAGGGATTCATATGCAACATTGTAAGGATATTCAGTCTGCATGTTTTAATTTCGAAATATTTTATGAAAATATTTGTGATTATTCATTGGTTGGAAAAGTGTGATGGTAGACTAGCTGGATATTTAAACTGTATTTTTCGTGTAAGAGGCTAGCCAATCGGTAGCCGTTATACTGCCAAAAAATTATCAAAAATTACGAAAAATTTTTAGAAAATTTCATAAAATCATAATAAATGATTTTATTTCACGAGAAATGATTTTCAACCACGAAAATCGAGAAAATGAATATTTTCCATAAAAACATGAATAAAATGAAAGTGATTTTAAAATATTTATGTTTTCCAGAATGATGAGAATGAAATCAACGAAAATTCTCCTAATACATAAATTACATGTAATACGAGACGAAAAATGAAAAGAAATAAAGTGAATATTTTTATATATATTTCTTAAATATTCACTAAATGATTTTATAACCTTTATGGTTTTAAATTATGAAATTATATATTTTTATAAATTCCATAAAGGTTATTTTATTATGAAAAATACGGTTTTGAGACTAGATGGCAACCTTATCATGCTGATATGTGATATGTGATATGTGATATGTGACATGTGATATGTAATATGTGATATGTGATATGTAGTCCCGGCCAATACCTGATCAGTGATCCGTTGAGGACAATTATAGACTATGGCCATAGATCTGACATGATTATTTTATACCCTTCGGGGTCTATAGCATGATATGAGTAACGACCTAGTGGACAAGCTGGGCGTGCCTTAGTCTCCATATATGAAAATGTTTTATATGATATGTGATATGTGAAATGTAAATGTTTTACATGATTGTGAAATGTAAATGTTTTACATGATATGTGACAAGTTAAATGAAAGAGATTTACAGCATTTTACAAAATGCTTATTTCAGTACTGATTTTAGTACTACGAGATGATTTCCATATGATATGTGATATGAATATGTGATATGTGATATGAATATGTAATATGTTTTCAAAAGGAAAAAGAGGTTATAAGTCCAATATTCTTACTATAATTTTTAAATTGAATATTAGATTTAAATGATTTATATGTTATACGAAAAGGAATTTATAGCTTATTTTGCTATTTAAAGTATTGTACTAATTTTAATTGTACAGTAAAATATGAAATGAGTTTAAACGAGAACGATGATGATTTAACTAATTTTCTTTTCAAGAAATATATGAATATTAGTTATTTTATTTAAATGCTTTACTTCATATAAGCATTATTTTGAAAAGGATATGGAAATGATATGAAATGAAAAGGTAAAAGGATTTAAATGTCAAACGAAAAGAAATTTATTACTCTCTACAATTACTTCTAGGTTCCGGGACAAGATAGGTATTTCAAAATACCTACCTTACTCCATCCGGATCCCTAGCTGACTGTAGTATCCTTCCTACATGCGAGCCTAAAGCCCATAGGAAAAATGAAAAAGTTTTTCAGCATATAGATAGTTGAGTATCAAGTGAGGCATATAATTCCCTTACTGAGTCGTGGTTTGCTCACCCCTTAATTTTAACATTTCAAGTTTTCGAAGATTGAGAGTCTGACAGCTAAAGGATATCGGCTGTGCATTTGGGGACGATGCGATAGCTTGATTTATTACATAAGGTACGATCGTTTATTTTCTGTATTTAGACTTATCTACAGTACTACTTTCTTATGAATTAAGATAGGGGATGTAATTCATATTATAATTATATATGAAATTGTTTATATGTAAAGGAAAAGTAAAGTATCGCAGACAGCCCAACCAAATAAGATGTATAGAAAAAGGTGAAAAATAGGGTCACGGGCTGTGACAGTAGTACTGAAAGTAAGTCTAAATACAGAAAATAAATGATCATACCTCATATTATAAATCAAGCTGTCGCAATGTCTCCAAATGCGCAGCTCAAAATCCTCAGATGTCAGATCTCACAGTCATCGAAAATCTGAAATGTTAAAATTAGGGAGTGAGCAAACCATGGCTCAGTAAGAGAGTTATATGCAACACTTGATATTCAGCTACCTATATGTTGAAAATAATTTTTCACTTTCTTTAAATCTTCCTAGAGGCTCTAGGCTCGTATGTAGGAAGGATACTACAGTCGGCTAGGGATCCAGATGGAGTAAGGCAAGTATTTTAGAATACCTGTCTTGTATCGGAACCTAGAAGCAACTGTAGAGAGTAATCGTTTTCTTTTGATATTCAAATTCCAGTAAAACATTAAATATTCATGTGATAAAACACTTAGGTAAATAAATAAGGAATTAATGTTCCTTTCACAAATACTCATTTCCACACTTGTAAAACACCGTATAATATTTAGTTCAACACATAATATATCAAAAGCTCAGTAGCTGTAGATAATTTAGTACCAGCAAAAGTTCAGTGAAAAGTACAATCATCAGTACAGTATCATGAAGACTAGGCAACACCCTAAATATATCATGCTATAATATCATCCCAAATAGGAGAAACACATGAGATCTATGGCCATAGTCTATAGGGTCCACAGTGTGAACTGATCAGGTGTCCACTGGGACGCTGATAATAGGATCGGTATCTATCAGCACTAACACATGACACGTGAGCATGATATGGGGCCTAACAGTCTCAAAACAGTAAACACGTTATATAAACCCTATTTATGAAATCAATTTCACTGAATATAAGTTTAATCAATCCATAAATATTCATAAGGAAAATATTTTCATCTTATGAATAACAATTTATAAAATACTCAAACTGGGGTAATCACTCCCGAAAATGTTCTAAATATTATAGAACAGTATAAATCACATTTTCCATACGGTGAAAACAGTTTATGAAATAATCACACTATAAAATAAATCTCATGACTGTTTCTTTTTCACCGTAAAACATGTACGCACGCTTTTTCGTGCTTTTTATCCAAAACATGGTTTTCAAAGTTATCAGAATTCAAATAAATTATTTTTATGATTTATGGAAAAATAAAATATTTATTTTCCAAATTCAATAATCCCGTCACCATGTTTTCCTTTATAAACACGTGTAGAGACCTAGTCTCAAAATACTATTTTTAATCTTTAATTAACCTTTATGGAATTTCTATAAACAATTATTTTCATAATTAAAACCATAAAGGTTATTTATGAAATCAAGTGAATATTTGGAGAAATATTATTAAAATATTCACTTTGGTCTTTTTTATTTTTCACTTCGTTTCACGTGAAAATATCACCATCAGGATAAATTTCGGTGATTTCCTTTTTCACCACTCTCACAAACATGAATATTTTAAAATTAATTATCAATATATTCATGTTTTATGAAAACTAATCGATTTCTCGACTTTCATGTTGGAAATCGTTTCTCGTGATGAGAAATCATTTATTATGATTTTTGATAATTTTTTCAATAATTTTCGACAGTATAATGGCTGCCGATTGGCTAGCCTCCTGCACGAAAAATACAGTTTAAATCTCAACCAGTAAATCACCACAATTTTTCCAACCAATCATTATTAATAGCATTTATAAAAATTAAATGCATAATTTAAAACATGTGTGCCGAATATCCCTACAGGCTGCACATGTCTCCTTACCTTTCTCGGGTCGGCGACTGCCTCTCAAAGGTCGTGCCCGTGTTCACCTCTCCCGATCCATTATCTCGGTCATCGAGGGACATTTTCTGGAGTTCAAATTCTACATTTTAGAATTTTTTTCATAATTTATTAAAATAAATCACTCGAAACTAATTTCCGGAATTCTTACCGAATTTTCGTAATTTTTGAGTTTTCGAGTTTCCCGGGATTTCCCATAATTTTCAAATTCTCTAGAATTTTTCGAATTCCCGAAATTCCTTTTCTCTCTCTTTCTTCTTTTTCTTCTTTCTTTCTTTTTCTCCTTTTCTTTCTTTTCTTTTCTTTTCTTTTCTTTTCTTTTCTTTTTCTTTTTCTTTTCTTTCCTTTTCTTTTCTTTTCTTTTCTTTTCTGGCCAGACCGGTCAGCCTCCCTTCTTGGCCGATTCTCCTCCGACGGCCGGTTCTCCGGTGGTTCACTGGCCCATCAGTTGGCCAGCGTCAAGGCGAACTTGCCGGTGGCCTCCGTTCAGCTTGGATCGATGGCACAGCGGCGGATCGACTCGATTTTGGCTCAGTCTCTTCCACCTCTTCACCCTTCCTCCTCCGTGTTCTCTGCCTCTCCGGTGGCCTCCTACCTCTTCCTCTTCCTCTTCCTCTTCCTCTTCCTCCGGCAAGCGAGATCCCTTTTTCCTTTTTTCCTCTTTCGATTCCCGCCGATTTTCCTTCCTTCCTTCTCCTTTCCCGCCTCCGGCTACCTTTTTCCTTCCTCTGGCCAGTGGCGTTTCTCCCTTCTTCTTTCTCCCTCGCTGGTGATGGCAGCTCCGCCACCGTCGGCCTAACCTGGGAGGATCGGGCTTCTCCTGATTCCTTCTCTTCTTTCTTTCCATTTTTATCTCCTTTCTATTTTTATCTATAATATAATATATATTATATTTATATAATATATATATATAAACATAATATATCAATATATATATTTTATACATTTATACTATATATTTTAAATATGATTATATTAATTTATATATAGTATTATACTATATATATATATATAATATTTATAAGATACATATATTATGTATTACAAAATATATATCTAGTATATATATATATGTATATTTATATACTTTAAAATTAATTAACCTTTACATATATATTTATTTATATATATGTTATAATACCATATATATTGTATTTACAATATATACATTTTCAAAGTTTAATGTAAATTAATATTTACATTTTTCTCATATATGTATATATTTATATATACATAAAATGTCATACTTGAATACATATGTATTATTTAAATTTATAAAATAGTATATATACTTATATGTACCAATGTATATTTAATATATACCATATACCATACGGTATTTAAATACATATATATTTGCATCAAAATACATTTATATAATATATAATTATATAAATATATTTCACATTTCCTTTCTCATTTTCTTATTTAATTTGGATTTTCATTTATTCAAATTAAATTTCCTCTTTCCATTATTTTCTATAATTTCAACCTTATTCTTATTTCCAAATTTAATTTTCCTTCACACCATTTTCCTAATCCGTCACTTCCTCCATTCTCAGAATTTTCACAATATTCCGATCTCATAATTATATTTATTTATTTCACCAAATTTCCAATATTAATAGTTTCCAATTAATGAAAAATTTACGGTTATCACATTCTCCCCACCATAAGAAATTCGATCCTCCGAATTTAACTTAAGTCCAATAGGTGGTGTAATCCGTCTACTTACGACTTTTGTCCTTTAGATCAACTTTTACATAATTACTGCCAACATACTTTCAACATCAAAATTACTTTTAGACCATTACGTGCGGTCTTTCATCATACATCTATACTCCTATAATTTTATTTCTCATATCGGGAGCTATTCATTTCCACTCTTTTTACATAGAGTCCATGCACAGTATTTTTCATGTCACAACTGATCTATGCTGTTCATCATCCATTTTTCTCACTTAGTGCCCAGTCGATATAGTTTAAAACTATCTATTACACATGTTAATCAGTTTTATGTAATTGTCCCAGTAGCTTTTACATCTCGTGCATACGCTCTCTCAATATATCTTCAAGCGTTTCTATACCACGCTAAGATATTTATATCAATACGGAGCAATGCTGTCAATAAATCTGGAATCTCGAGGCCTTTTACTACTTCTCATTAAGCATATGGCAACTCAGAGATTCTCATCACATGCAATGCTCATTGGAACTGTACATATACATTTCTCATCATTTAATAATCATATCTCGACTATGGCACTAAAGAATCTAAGAGTTTGATAATGGAAAGTGATTCTATTTAGATCATCAATCTTTAATCACTTCCATATCATCATATTTCTTTTGAACTCTTTATTGTCCACAATACTCATTTCATATTTATTTCATCAAATGCTGCAGCTCATTTGCATACTTTACTATTTATCATCTCTTTTAATAAATAAACCTCAAGACAATCATTTTCTCTCTATATTTCTTTTCATGTAATCTCATCTTTACATCTCTTATTCTTATGGTATACTCTATATCACTTAAGTTTTAGAATATACCTGAGTTTATACTCTTTTCATAATTTAAATTTCATAGGTGACAAATCAATCATCATTTTCGTCACCATATTATCCATGTAATTCCATCATTTTCGAGGTGGTTGTGTGTATGTGTATATATATATATTTATCATTTTTCCATTTACATTACTGGCAGTAAATCGTATAATTCATTTATCTACTCCTTTGAGTATCATTAAATTTCATTTATCGAAATTGGCTCGATCTTCCATCTAGCCATAATCATGTGATATCCAAGGTGAGATTACTTTCAGTCTTAACTTAGGGACTTGCTTCATATTCGTGTTCCCTCATCATCATGTACTTATCCTCTTATTACATTTTCATCTTTTCTTTCATCATCATTTCGGTCACTTTTCCTCAGTGGTAAAATATTCCACTATTAAACTCTTTTAACCTTTCGAGTATCATCCTACACTTATTCGTCCATCGACTTTAACTTCTTTACTTATCAGTCACGTCTGTAGAGCAGCTAACCTAATAACTCTTCCATAGACTGGCAATAGTATTTAGCTAGATCCAGTACATTTCGTATCTCAATCATTATCTCTTCATCATAGACAGATCCACATCGCTCTGTCCTTCGAGATCATATATCTTAGAAAGAGATACTGTCCAGTTAAATCTTCTATTTGCCATACTTAACATATAGATCACAGTTTTTGAGACTTGAAGAGTCATACCACAATGCTACTCATGTTCCATTTGTATTTTTAATTATTTCAATGCCTCATCACTTTATTCTCGTATGGATGCCTCATTCATTAGGCTTATATATCTCTATAGGAACTCGTAAATATTTTATCGAGTTCTAATCATTATTTTATGGACCTCAGTCTCCAACTTTTATCTAATGACGCTTTATACAGAGGCTAGTCTTATGAACTTCTCATATATCTTTGATTATATCCATAAAGCGTCCATTTTTATGTAGATGAATACTTGTTCCCACAAGAACTTTATTAATAATAGGAATTTAATACATCATTTTAATTCATCTACGTCTCAATATCATCTGTGTTTTTCTCATTTACACTTATACAGATAACTTCATTAACCTCAAATTACATTATCTGTATTTTCATCAATCACACATTTACACGTGAATTTCATTATTCACACATCTTCCAAAGTTATTTTCTTAAGCTTTCGGACTCTTTTTATATTCTCCGATATAAGCTTACAATGAGATTTCATATAACCAACCGAGTCAGTGTTAACTCGATTTCTCAAATCTATCTAACTTTGAAAGTTTTATCGGGAATTACATTTGATATTTTCTTTAATCACACATCTTTTATCATTTGGACATTTCATCCTCATGTCCTGTCATTTTCACTGTGTATTCTCAAGGTAGAGACATTTACCATTCGAGTCATTTTGATGCATACTCTACCTTGATTTCATTGTTTACTCATACTTTACAGCATTACGAATCTCATTCTAGTAAGCTGTATCAAGTACAATAGTCATTAACACATTTTACAACTACCTGATTTATTATCACTGTAATTTGCTTAAAATCAATTTTATTTAATGAATTCAGGCTTTAATTCCCTTGGGCATATTATCCACGAGGTTCGAACCTTGGTACCCTTACGTACCTAGTTCCTTACACTTGTTTTACCATTGAGATAATTGTAAGAGCCCCGCCCATTCGTATCGGCCGTCGGCGAGCATCCCCTAGGCAAACCTTTCGCCCCAGGTTTAACCTTACGAGTGAGTTGGCGACCACATAGTTCGCCCACATCTCACACTATATTATCCACTGCAGGTCGCCCATTATTGGGTCGCCGATCCTGGTTTTGTCTCAAGGGTCCTGAAAAATTCAGGTTAGCTGTCATCTTCTTCCTTCTAACACTTTACTGTTCTTATGCATGTTCTTCACTTTACAGTACCCATACAGTACATCAATTTACAAATCATAATTCAAAATGCTCGGGCTCTATAAATAATTATTCATTTGATACCCCAGAAACAGTATAAATATATAGAACCTCAATCAACCATACTGTTATGGATTTCGTTATTTGTACTATTCACTTTCTCAGTCATTTTCTGTATTCATTTCACTTTTCATAATATTCAACGATCCTGTAATAAACATCCAATTTACTACACTCTTAATTTAGGCCCTTACAGTTAATAACCAGGCCAATCATTTTATAGCATTCCACTATACACTTATGGGATCGCATCATGTAAGGCCTCGGCCCGTCTGCTGTCCGCCTTTACACATCTGTACTGTCCTCTTTGGCTAGCACACTAGCCCCCTCAAGGATCTGTTGTGAGGCCCAGCCCGTTCATTAGGTCACTCGCAATTCGCGTCCATAATCTAAGTGTAAGTGGAATCAGTAATAAGGATCGTTATATTCATATTACATCCTCTATGCCATTAATGACTCCATCACCATCAATGGATTCAAGATTAACTTAGTTTTATCACTGTTAAGAACATCGCCTAACATAAGGGCGTTTTCATCATTTCAACATTTATTTAGTTTTATCACTATTCAGAACTTCGCCTCACATAAGGGCGTTTTCATCATTTCAACATTTATTTCTATCTCCTCAGTATACATCTAACTCAGTATCTTATCATCTATGTGCTGATAGTATCCCTTCTCATACTAATATTAGCAATTTAAGATCTTGTTTGATTTCAACAGAGAAGTCCGCTGGAATCCAAAATTAGATTATTTTGCTTATAATACAGCTTTACACCATCATTTACTCTGTCAAATCAGTCAATTCTAACTCACGATGGTCTATTATGACTCCAGGTAAAATTTTGGAGGCAGCGGTATTTTGGTCATTGTTGGCTAAAAATTTTCTCTCTCTTCAATATAACTTCATTTGGTGATCTTAAGGTCTATTTAATGATGATATTTCATTCCCCTCCTTTATATCATCACTTTCAGGTCTCAATTCGATCCAGACAAAAAGTACTGATGGGGCCCTCACCGAGTCCTTTCGGTTCCTTACCGAACAGACCTTTATTTAGATTATAAGATCACCATTTTCTGGTAAATTCTAAGCCGATTATTTCTCTTTACCATTATTAATTCATAAATTCTCACTCCCTTCAATTTATTTTACTTAATTTGCAATCATTTATTTTCTTTATGTATTTAGACTACACAGTACTACAGGGGATATTAACATCTTTCAACACATTTTCTCTCCAAAATATCAACAGACACCAGGCCAACTATGCTCTGATACCATTAAACCATTGAATTCAACAAGGTACCAAAAATTGGTTGGCGTGAATGACTGCTTATTTTCTTGACTTTTCTTGTCCTCTTTTGATTAGTTATTTCCACCAATTAAATTCCTTCATGTTTGTATATTAACTCCCCTTCATCTAATACTATTTATCACTTATTTTTCACCAAAAATTAAATCAAAATCAAATGCAATACCGAGTACATGTAGCAACCATGTAGTTGGCGCAGAAGTTTCCCCCTCTTTGCTACATGATTCAAGTTTGATTCCTCTTTTCTTTGTATATTCCATACAACCAAAATACCTCACATGTGATATAAAATTCTCTTTTCTCTTATTAATATTTTTGTTGATATTTTATGCCATGGAATAACTCTTCCATGCATAATTTTTCTGATTCTTTTTCTTCTCATATTTGTTTCAACTTTATACATTATACTACAATTCATGAATCCAAAAATTCCAAATTGAGGATGGAAATTCATTCCATCTTTATTTAAATTCCACTAAATAATTAAATTTCACTACCAATAATTCACAAGTATAGTGTACAGTGTAATAAAATCGGGTCTCACAGTCAATGGTTGACTCCTAAGGTGGTTTGACCCGTTATGGGTAGTGAAATTACCAAACTACCCTTAAACGAAGGCTTTTGGCTTCGTTCGTGTTGTTTTTAGCATTTCGCGCAATTCAATTCACGGGCTAAATCCACACGAAACTTCTTTACGTGAGAATTTTCTTATGATAGATTATAGGTTCAAAGTCAATTTAGTTTGATCGTTATTCAGAAAAATTCTTCCAGCCTATGGATAAAATCATTATTTTTGAATTTGTTGCACATAAATCTAGGTATGCTCATCTTAAAGAATTTCAAAAAGTAGTTTTCTTGCCCCTTAGGTATTTTGAGCCTAAATTTCCCATTTTTCCACTTCAAAGACTATCCGGGTTACGAATTGCCCTATGGTGCCCACTTGATAGTTTCCTCCGATAACTCCCTAACATATGGGAATTAATTTCCATAACTTGGCTTAATATTCTAATTCAGCACCTTCAATATGTACAGGAAAAATAGAGAAATTTGGGATCTCACAATTTTAATTAAAATCCAATATTTTTGGTTATGAACAGAAGGGTAACCAATAGAAGTTAGAATTGAATTTTTATTCTATGAGGCCAAAATGGAAGATAGAAATGAGTAGAACAATTTTCATATTTGAGATGTTGAATTTTAAATGCATTTCGATATTGTTTTGCAGCTTTGAATCCAGAAAAATAAGTGGCATGAGTGTTGCTACATTGTGTTGTAGCTTAAGGTAAGGAACATGTATGGGAGATGCATAAGAAATGCTATGCTAGCATTTGGCAATATTGGCTAGTTTGAGAAAATATAAACTGTGGGTTTCATGCAAAGGGTTAGGATAGTTACTGTCATTATGCTATTGAAATTTCGTTAAAAACCACATTATATTTAGTATACGATGATTTAGAAAGAATTAGAAATAATTTACCAACTTAAATAGTCTATGTCTCTTTGAAAAGAAAATCTATTCTTAAACCTATCCTATTTGTGACGTAGTTCTCGACTTGTATAAAAATTATTTTCACTTATTTTGAATAACTAGTATATAGTACACCCACATTTATACGTAATGAAATTATTCTGGGCACTTAGTTTTGCATTAGGAATATTTACTAAACTTACTACTCTAAAATATAAGATTTATTATTTTGAATGATTATGGACTGACTAAAGAAAATTCTTATTTGAAATGACTTTTACTATTGACTTTATATATTACGTGAACTATTTTGAGATTGTTTAACTCCTGTGGTGATCATGCACTTATGTGCTTACGCGATTTACGTGTATATGGCTGTGAGACCTCAGTCAAGTCCACAACACCATAGTTGTCACCTGACTAGTGTACATTGTGGATTTTTTACGATGACCATTTGTCTCTTTTATGTGCTTGGCTTAGGGGTGGATCCCTAGCCTATGCGTTGGGTACGCCACGTGCACCCCTTACGGGATATCCTCTATGCATGGCTCTATTGGATGTTGACTGTCTCCATTGAATTGTAAAAGCTTATTGTATCACTGGTTTAAATGATTTGGATTTACAAACAAGTGTTTAATTAATTTAAAAACATGTGAATGAGAAACTAAGAAATTGATTTTATGTTTATATGGTACTTGATGTATTCAACTCTTTATATTTGTTTCATGTTGTATTTGCAAGAAAATATTTCTATCTCATTAAATATAATTCATAATTGAGAATATTCAAATGAATCCTATAGCTGAACGTAGGACCCGGGACAAGTGAGGTGTTTTAAACAATCTTTTCATACTAAGCTTGGAAATCCTAATCGGCTATAGAAATTCCTTCCTTCTAGACTATCAGCATGGCTAACACTTTTACATGTCATGATAGAGCCAAGTAGGAAACCTGGATATAGTAGCATAGTACGCACTTTTATATATGTTTCTTATTAGGCTTCCCTAAGCTCACCTCCTTACTCACCATCTCAGATACTTCATCGATATATATGGCGACCGCTGCTTCAAATAAATCGAAGAAGGCTACTAGAAGTTAAAGTTTTAAGCGAGCTGGTATATGTTGAGTGTATTATTTTATATTCAGACAGTATATGCACAGTTAATGTAATTATATTCCAAGATGTAAATCGTATAGTGTAGTGCCAAAGAATGTTAAAAGATCTAATGTGATATATTTGAAATAAGCTGATGTTGATAACAGTACAAATTATAATATTTTGTTTTATATTCTAAATTTGTGTTTGATTTTTCATTTAAAGATTTAACGGTATAGTATCAATTAGTTAAGGAAAGTTATTGAATGAACTTGCACTGACACCGAATGCAAATCGAATGATAAAGAATGAATGAATGAGAAAAACGGTATCGAAAAGAAAAAAGTTAGATCAAAATTTTCACATTTCCTGATGTGACAAAAGTGGTATCAGAATAAGATTGCCTAGTACGTGTTAGTGTAAGTAGATTAAAATTGATTTACATCCCACATCGCTGAGCATAGTTGGAATATAAATTGTGAATGATGGCTAGAAAATAGCAAGAAATGTTTGATTTGTTAAGGAAGATTAATAGTTGATGGGGAGATATAGGTAGAACAGGAATGATGGTTATGGATACTGTAGGGAAGTAGTATTGTGAGACCTCATATTTTGAAGCACTGTTTAATTTTATTTATATAACTAAGAATATTTAATATTTTATACTTAATAAATTTTGAATTATACTTAGGTCTACGAGTAATACAATTGGTGGGCCTCACTGATTCCCTAAGGTCCAAATGAAGGTGGAACTTGATGGATTCGATATTCAAGGTCAGAAAATATGATGGTAAGAATCTTTGCCTCAAACTCAATTATTTTTGCATGTTTTGGAAAAAGTGCAACAATTTGAGAAATGACGGTTTAGTCCATAAGTTGTCGGGATTTTCGAAAAAATGGACAAACTAAATGGACTTTTGACCTACTGTCTATGGTAAATAACTCCTCATGAAATAAGGTTTTAGAACATGTAGACAGAAGGAGTAAATGACGTGTAAAATAAAAATTTACGTGATTTTACGGTTAGGGTTTTTCTATAATTTCACCCAAATTAGTAACCGAACCCTAACAAAAGCTCTACCAACCATTAGAGTAAGTTAAATAGAGATGTTTTATGATTAAATAAAATATTTTGGAGATTGAATGCACTGTTTTCAACAAAGTCAAACATTAAGGGCAAAATTGGAAGAAATCTTTAAGTGTAAGGGCAAAATGGTAAATTTGCCCATAAAATATCATTTTTCACGAGATTTCCAACTTCTTCTCTCATTTTTGACAGCAAACCAGTTGCAACAATTCCTCCATAGCCAAGCTTAGTAGAAGAGAGAGAAAGTGAGAAAACTTAACTAAAATCACCTTAAAACTAAAAATTGCCTTCACCAAACTTGTTCCCCTCAACTTCCTCTATCTTCCTACACCAAAATCATTAACTAAAATAGCGAAAAGAGAAGTATGGGATTCTTTGAAGAATTCTACCAAGGTGAGAAGTTTAGGAAGCTTGGAATTTTTCATGGTTTTTTAGCAATTTATCATGTGATTAAGTTGTTTCCATGCCTCTTTAAGCTTGAATCATGTTAAAATCATGCATGTGATGTGTTTTGATGGGAATATGATCTAGGAAATTATGTAGAAATCATGAAAAGCATAGAAATAAGCTTAGATAAGCTTAGTGTGAAGAGAAACAACATGTAGAATGGAGAATGAGGTTCGGTCGTGGTTAAGAAAGCTTGAATTCAATGTCACTCAATGTGAAATTTATGTAAAAGTGGTGAAGGAATTTGGTAGAATTAATTTGGAATTAGAAAGGAAACTTAAATTTATAGAATAGTAAGTGCAGGAAAGAAAGTGTGCATTTGGCCTTGAGAAGGGGAGGTTGTATTTGTGCTCATTTTAATATAATTTAGGTCCTAAAATAATGTACAAATTATACTAAGAATGTAGGCACAATCGGAATCGAAAACGAGTTGTCTAGCCAAAGATGTAAATTTGGCACCGGTAGAAATTACACCAAATTTAGAGATTTCAATGGACAATGTACTAGTATATAAATAGTTAGATATTCTTCTAATTAAAGTATGGTGAATTTATCTAGTTTGGATGATGAATTTGCAGCCCCGAAGTCAGGAGGTGCTACCAGTGATAGAGAGTCGGATACTGACAAATTAAGAGATAAGGGATATTTGTATGAAGCATAGGGATACTTCGTTACATGATTTTGATAAAATTGCTTTCTGGTGAAATTGAAATTAATGTTTTGGATTGGAATTGGAATATGAAAATTGTGGCTTGAAACTGTGTTTTCGTGCAAGGGGTTAGGTTAGAACAAACCATTATGCTGTCGAAAGTTTCCTAAACCTAACCTAAACCCTTAAATTTGTTTTTGGCATAGTAATTTGGATTAAAAGGAAATAAAATTAGGTATTTGAATTCGAAATTCTTAAATATGATTTAATGCAAATTACATCACAATTTCAATTATTAAATAAATTTTATCCATTTTATCCACTCTCTGATGCATATTTATATATTTATATAACTTGCAGTATTTTAAATAATTTATTTTGAATGCTAAATGTTCTTTTTAGAATATTTTGTGCCTTGAAATTATTTAAGAAGCATATTAAATTTATGAATTTAATTTTATGAGTTTATTTAAGGCATAAATTATTAAATTTATCTCCGTATATAATTTTGAAATTATTTATGAAATGTTTTAAGACTGTTCACCTCGTAGCTACCTACAGGTACATGCATTTCCGTTCCGTTCTTATGCTACTGACTCTAACCCAGTCTTCAGCTCCCACAGGTGACACCTGGCTAGCGTTCACACTGTGGCCCCCTGACTATGGCCATACGTCTATTACAGTGCATATACCTATTGGGTGTAGCCTAGTCTCCACTAAAATTTATATTGGGGTGGTAAATCCCTGGTTAACAGAGATCCAAGCACTCTTACATTTGATTAATTTCTAATTTTGAATTATATGTTGTTTATGTGTGATTTGAATAATATGTTTTGCAAATTATATTTTTTTGAATTATCTATTTGGAAATTGATATCAATATGATTTAATATTGTTTACGGAGTAAAGTATGATTTTCTAAATATGAAATTTTTGTTATAAGTCATTGGATTTATTATGGAATTTGTGATTTAATTAAATACTATTAAACTCCCTATAGTGGACTTAGGTACCAGAACATGTAAGGTACTACAAAGTATCCTCCCATACTCATCTGGTTATCTAATCCACTATAGTATCCTTCCTATTAGATCGTGCCTATTTGTTTTTAAGATTGTAAATTCATGGTTTTGTATGAAAATATGTTTATTAAAATTTGCATATAGAGTACGTTTGTATCAGCTTTCATATAGATATTCCTTATCGAGCAAGGTAGCTCACCCTTTTATTTTTGCACTCCTTGATTATCTGCAGTAAGTTTAGGTTTGCTTTCCTGGAGGACCTAATCTTCGGTATTCCTCAAGCAACTCCCCTATTTTATCGAGGTATACTAGTTTTACTTTTATATATTCAAATTGTTTGTACAGTGCTACTTATATGTACATTATACTTAGGATTTAAATATTTACAGTTTGTTTATGTAATTGAAATTCGAATCTTAGGTTTGTATAGAAATAAATAAATTCCATTTTGAATATAAGTTGACACTGCAGACAACCCAACCGTATGTGAATTGTATATGTGAATTTAGATAAATATTTGATATTTCGAACAGTGACAATTATGGAAATAAGTATTAAATGATCGAAAATGATTGATAAAATTGTGTTTGTTTGGAGACAATAGAATGATCGTAAGGGATATGATGAGTATGAGGGTTGATGAGGACAAAAGGAATAAAATAGGATAGTTAATGAACGACATAGACATTATATAGAAGAATTGAGAATCGACATGAATGAATGAGATAGATATTGAATGATTGAGAATGATTAATGGAGATAGTTGTTGTTGTAATGGTAATGGAATGATCACATAGGATATGTTAATGTGGAAAATGATACAGGTAGGTAAATGTAAGAGGATTGTTAGTGAACGATACAGATATTGTATGGAAGTACTGATATGAATAAATGCAAGGATTGACTGTTACATATAGATATTAAATTGACAAGTCTTAGAGCAAAGAATTATCGAAGTACCTGTGTCGAATTTGGAAGACCAAATTCCTTAAAGGAGGGGAGGATGTGAGGACCCCAATTCTTATATGACTCCCTAAGTTAAGGATCTAAGGAAAAGAATGTGTGAGGGTTAATAGCATAACTAAGGCTTCCAAATGATAAATTGTTGAAGTAAAAGCGATGTCGACCCCACAAGATTACCTTTAACCCGGATGAGGATGGAAGTGGCAAAATATTAAATTTAGGCCTAAAAGACATAACTGGTAAAAAGGCCACTTTTTGAAATTCCTTCATTTGAGCGTGCCTAGGTTAGCGTGCAACAAATTAAAAATGGCGATTTTATACATAGGAAGCAAGAACTTTCCTTAATAACGATCAACCTAGTTTGACCATTGACCCACAAACTACTACACATGAATTCTCACGTGAAGAAGTTTCATGTGGATCTAGCACGTGAACTGAATCATGCGAAAGTGCTAAAAACAATATAAACGAGTTTCAAAAGCATTTGTTTAGGGGTATTTTGGTAATCTCACACCTTAAGGTCGATCAAACCCCACCAATAGCTAATATCTAACCTATATTATTATAAATGAATATGTTTAAATAAAATTTGAAAATTAGATTTTAAATAGTAAAATAATAGCTAGGACATATACGTAAATAATAAGATTGTAAAGGGGCAAAATGGTCATTTCTCAAGTGTAGATATTTTAAGAGTAATAATGAGCTTTGTAAAGTGACTAAGGCCATGTTTGGATCTTGGTAGGAAAACAAATTTTTGTAGTAATGGATTTGAGTGGAAAACAAACAAAGCCTAGTAATAAGGTGAAAAAGTAAGGGGTAAAACGATAATTTCACAAAGGCTAATATTCTAATATTAAAATAATAATGAAATAGGATATATAAAGAGGTCATCTTTGTTGGCTCTATATCCTAACCGAGAGGGGGTGAATAGGTTTTTAGCTAATCTTAAGTTTGTTTCGTGATTCTTCTAAATTCTTTAGGCTATATTAAAGTTTCCTAAGTTCTTTAGGCTACACAAGCATACGATTCAAATTTAATGCAATAATCACAATATAATTGCAAGTATATAAAGAGTGTAGGGTAAGAGAATTATACGTAAGTGATTTATAGAGTTTCGGCAACCTTGCCCACGTCCTCTACCTTAAGACGCTCCTAAGAATTTTCTCCAAATCCACTAATCTTGAATTTGTATTATAGTTGCTCATTTTGCAGGCTTAAGAGTAACCACCCTCTTTTTTTAGGTTTAAAAGAAACCTATCTCTTTTTCGAGGTTCAAGAAAAACCTATCCCTTCCTTTTTCTTAGCTCAAGGAGTAAACTTTATTTACCCAAATCTTACTTACAATGAAGAACTCAAGAATACTCTCCCCTTTCCCAGATGTGAATGGGTATACAAGCGATGTAATCAAGAAAAGCCTCTAACTAGGCAAGTGATTACATAAATTAAGCTTCAGAAGAAAAACTCTAAAAGATTTGTGCTATGCTATACAAGAATGATGTGAGTGATGGAAGATATTGAATTTCTAGCTCTTGGAAACTTTGAGAAGCTTGGAGAAGATGAAAAATTTTATCTCTGCCTTGTTCTCTCATTGTCTTGAGCTCCCAAGCCTCTATTTATAGTTCTTTAGATGGGTTCTTGAAGTTTGGAGGAGCCTAAGGTGAATTTGCCCGTTGTTTCTCACAAAAACTTACCGTTAGAGTGCTTTCCCGAGTTGGGGGATCGATCCCATGCTTCATTTTGGCCTCAGGAGCTTTCTTCCATTAGGGGATCGATCCTGTCCTTCAATTTTGCTTCCAGGAGTTCTCTGTCATTAGGGGATAGATCCCTAAATATAGGGGATCGATCCCTTATCCTTTTCTTGTACTTTCCTGGGCTATTTTGGGTTAGAAATGATGTAATCTTTGGTTTTAATTCACCCCAAAACATTTTTCAATTTTATGGAAATAATTCTTGACTTTCTCAAATAAAGACTTAGTCCAAAAACTTATTAGGTAATTTTCTAAAAATGTATTTTATATTTTCTTAAGAAAATTACTTACTGAAAATATTCAAAATCATTTTATAAAAGATTAAGACTAATAAGAACAAGCAATTAAATTATGGTCTTATACACTTAAAATGGTTTGAGAAAATCATATATGATAAAGCAAATTTACAATATGAATCAAACAATTAAGATTACTTAAGTTTTTGTCATTTCAAAATACATATGTCAATTTAAAGTTAATAATCTCCTCCTTTTTGATATAACAAAACTTAAGGTAAATTTATTTTGAAAATTCTTTGAAGAAATACTCACCCTCAAATAAAGCATGCTTTTAAACATAAAGCTCCCCTTAATATGAGCATGATTTTCAAAAGAATTTTTCAAATCCCATTATTTCTTTGTGAGAATCGTATATTCAGGTACTGGAGATGACTGAGAAAGAGATTAGTATAGATGACGAAATTCATAGCAATATGGTTAATTCTAGTTCTATACATTCATACTGTTTTTGAAGTATCAAATAAATATTAATAGAACCGAAATATTTTGAATTATGTTTTACAGAATGGTGTACTATATGGAATATTGTAAAGTTGGAGAATATGTATAAGAACTGTAAAATGACTGTAAGATGACGAAGAAGATGACAGTTAACTTGAGTTCATTAAATGAAAATGATTTTAAAATGAATTACAGTAATAAATCGGTTAGTTGTGAAATGTGTTAACTAAATAGCTACACTGGATACAGCATACAAATTAAGATGATGTTGTGAATATGAGCAAATAAGTGAATCAAGATGGAGTATGTGTCAAATGAATTGAATAGTAAATGTCTCTGCCTTGAGGATATATAGTGGAATTGCATGACATAGAGACGAAATGTCCAAAATGGTACGAGAATTGTGATTAAAAAGTATCGGAGGAGATTCCCGAGAAATTTTTCAGAGTAATATAGCTTTGACAGATCGGGTTAATATTGACTCGATTTTTGATAAGGAATTTATTTCTAAGCTTATATCGGAGAATATAGAAGAATCTAAAAAGTTGAGAAACAATTCCGAAAGAAAATTTGTGATAATGAATTCACTTGTATAAGTGTCATGATGGAAATACAGATAATGTGATTGAGGATGAATTAAATGAAGTATTAAATTCTTATTAATTAATAAGTTCTTATTAAGAACGAATATTCATCTATATGGAATTGATACTGTACTAAATTTAATCAGAGATGTGTAAGAAGTTTATAAGACCAATCTCTGTACAATGCGTCATCAGATGAAAAGCTAGAAACTGATGTCTATAAGAAAATAATTAGAACTCGATATAATAATTACAAGTTCATATTGAGGTTTACAAGATTAATGAAATATCTTGTGATATATGAAAGCATAATGAATGAGGTATCCAAACCATACATGGATAAAATGATGAGATACCAATATAGTCTAAGGCACAAATGGAATATGAGCAGCACGTGGTATGACCCCCCAGACTGCCAAAGGCTGTGAACTACATGTTAAGATTGGCAAATAGGAGATTTGGCTGGACAGTATCTCATTCTAAGATATGTGATATCGAATGACAGAATGACTATGGATCTGTCAATGATTGAAAGATGGTGATTGAGATACGAAATGTACTGCGTCTAGCTAAATATTATTGCCAATCTATAAAAGAGTTATTAGGGTCAGCTGCTCTATAAATGTGACTAATAATTAAAAAGGTTAAGGTCCGTAAATGAATAAGTGTAAAGATAGTATTCAAAATGTTTAAAGATATTAACAGTGGATTACGATACCACTGAGGAAAGCCAATTGAAGTGATGAAAGTGAAAAGATGTACATGTAATAAGAAGGTAAGTACATGGAAATGAGGGAACACGAATATGAAGTAGTCCCCGAATTTGAGAATAAAAGTGATTTTATTTTGGTTATCACATGATTATGGCTAGATGTAAGATCGAGCCAAATTTGACAGGTGAAGTTTAATGATACTCAAAATAGTAAATAAATGATTTACATTTTACTACCAGTAATGTAGATGGAAAATGTTATATATATACCCACCTGGAAAGGATAGAAATGGTGGAAGTGTATGGATAATATGGTGACGAAAATGATGATTGATTTGTCACCTATGGAATCTAAATTAAGAAAATATTTCTTGCTTAGGTATATTCTAAAACCTAAGTGATATCAAGCATACCAAAAGAATAAGAGATGTAATAAGAATACTATATGAAAAAAGATGATTAACAGTAAAGTCTGCAATGAGGTGCAGCCTTGGTGAAATAAATGTAAAAATGAGTATTGTGGATAACAAAAAGTCCAAAAGAGATATGATGATATAGAAGTGATTATAGACTGATTGTCTAAACAGAGTCACTTTTCCATTATCAGACTCCTAAACTTCTATAGTGCCATAGTTGAAATATGACTATAAAATGATGTGAATGTATGTGAAGTTCCAGTGAGCATTACATGTGATGGGAATCTCTGAGTTGCCATATGCTTATGAGAAATAGCAAAAGGCCTTGAAATTCGAAAGTTACTTATAGCACCGCTTTGTACTGATGTAAATATACGAGCGTAATATGTAAACGCTCCATGATATTGAAAGAGTGTATGCATGAGATTTGAAACCTACTGGGATAATTACATACTACTGATTAAATCGGTAAAAGATAGTTACCGAACTTTATCGACTTGGCACCAAATGAGAGAAACAGATGATAAATAGTGTGAAACAGCTATTATGTGATAAAGGAGTGGAAATTTATAACTTCAGAATTGATAAGAAATTTTAAGGAGTATAAGTATATGTTGAGAAATGATATGTAATGCTTTAAAAGGTGATTTTGATGTTGAAAGTATATTGGCAGTATTACTTAAAAGATGATTAAGAGGACAAAATGAGAAGCATACAGAATGGGACCACCTTGTAATTTAAGTTAAATTCGAAGGACCGAATTTCTTAAGTGGGGAGAATGTGAAAACCGCAAATTTTCGAAATTTATATTAATTATCCGAAAATTTAATTTGGATAAATTGAAATCTAAATTAAATAAGAAATGAAAATGGAAAATAAGTATATTGATATATTTATATAATTATATTATATAAATATATTTTTAACATAAATACATATATATATAAAAAATATATGTATATGATATATATATATATATATCGATATACATTAATATATTGATATATACTAATTAGTATCATTAAATAAATATATATGTATATTATTATTATACATACTTATGTATATATATAAATATAAATATATATACATATAAAATATATATCTATATAAATGGTACATATTTTGTGTTTAAAATATATTGTATAGATATATATATTATATAAGAGTTTATATATGATGCACTGACAGTGTATAGTTTCTATACACTGTCAATGCATCAGAGGTTGACACCTCATCAATAGGTCTTTATGGGCAAATAAAAAATTTTTTTTTATATTTGCATATAAGGGCCTAATGATGAGGTGTCAACCTCTGATGCATTGACAGTGTATAGAAACTATACACTGTCAGTGCATCATATATAAACTCTTATATAAACACAAAGTATATATAGATATCTATATAAAATTATCTATAGTATAATAATATACATATATTACTAGTATTTATCTATAAATATAATTTATAGATATAAATAAATTAAAAAGGGAGAAGGTTAAAACAGAAACGGGGAGTCGGGACCCGTTTCTACCAAGAAACAGAGGGGAAACAAAGTAGGCAGCTGACCCCGTCGACCGGTCAAGCGAGAGAGAGAAAGAAGGGAAGGGAGGACGTCACCGGCAAAGGAGAAAGAAGAGGAAGGTGACCGGCGACAGAAAAAAGAAAGGAGAGAGGAGAAATCGAAAGCAGAACCGAAAGGAAAAAGAGAGAGGAAAATGGCAGTGCCGACCTATCTGGTCACCGCCACTGTGTCCTCATCACCAGCGGAGGTAAGAGGAAGGAAAAGGAGCCGCCAGTGGTGGAAGAAAAGAGGAAAAAAAGGGAGAAAAGAGAGGAGAAGAGGCCGAACCTTCCACCGCCAGATCTGCCACCGTCGCCGCCAATCTGGGGAAGAAGAGGCCAGATCCAGCTTCGCCACCACCTCGGCCAACTGTTGGAGGCCTGAACCGGAGGTGATGCCGGCGGGATGAAGCTAAATCGGCCACCGACAGAGAACCGACCATGTGGGCTGAACCGGTTCAGATGAGGAAAAAGGGAAAAGAAAAGACAAAAAAAAAGAAAAGAAAAAGAAGAAGAAGAAGAAAAAGGAAGAAAAAGGAAAATGAGGTAGGAAAATTGGAATAAATTTCCAATAATTTATTATTATTATGTTGATAAATAATTGTGAAAAAAAATTCTAAAATGTAGAATTTGATTTCTAGAAATCATACTTGAGAATCGAGATGATGGAATCGGGAAAGGTGGACTACGGGCGCGATAGTAGTGAGGAAGTCACCAACCTGGAACAGGTAAGGTAGGCATGTGCAGCTTGTAAGGATATTTTGTCTGCATGCTTTTAATTATGAAATATTTTATGAAAGTAATGTGGTGATTCGTCGGTTGGAAAATATTGTGGTGATTGACTGGCTGCATATATAAACTGTATTTTCTATGCAGGGAGGCTATTCAATCGACAGCCGTTATGCTGCCGAAAAATTTTAGAAAATTACATAAAATCATAATAAATTATTTTATTTCACGAGAAATGATTTCCAACCACTAAAATCGAGAAATTAATTAATTTTCATAAAAGATGAATATATTAAATTCTAATTTTAAAATATTCATGTCTTCGAGATGGTGATAATGAAATCACCGAAAATTTTCCCGATAGGTGAACTACATGTGATATGAAATGGAATACGAAAAGACATGAAGTGAATATTTATAAAAATTTTCTTAATATTCACTTGAGTTCGTATATAACCTTTATGGCTTTCAATTATGAAAGTAATTATTTTTACAACTTCCATAAAGGTAAATTGAGGATGAAAAATATTGTTTTGGAGACTAGAATGTCTCTATACAGGATTATCGAATATGGAAAATAAAATATTTTGTTTTTCCATAAATTATGAAAATAGTGACATTGATTTCCAATAACTCTGAAATACATGTTTTGGAAAGAAAGCATGAAACTACGTGTGTACACGTTTTACGGTGAAAAGAAATAGCTATGAAACTTTATTTTTACAGTGTGATTATTTTATAAACTGCTTTCATCGTACGAGAAAGTGTGATTTACACCTTTATGGATCTTTTGAAAATTGTTATGTATTTTATAAATTCCATAAAGGTGATGATATTTAAAATTGTGAGCCTCATGAATAAACGTGAAATATTTCAAATTACTTTGAATAAGGTCCATGAAGGCTATGGTACGATTTTATACTATTTTGAGACTTAGGCTCGAAGTTTCATGCATCGTACTATACTGTTATTGTCATGTGTCTGATTGACCCGCCAGTCATCAGCGTCCCGGATGTCACTTGGCAAGTGTACACCGAGGAGACCTTATAGATCATGGCCATAGATCTCACTGTATACAGTTACTGCGTCCCTTAGAGGACGAAGATAGCATGATTTAATTGTAGGGTAATGCCTAGTCTCCACTTACTGATTTTGTTTACTTAATGGATTTACTAAAATCCGATTTACTGTACTGCACAGTGAATTACTGTTTACTGAACTGAACTGTGCTGAATATGCTTACTGAGCTAAATCGTACCAAAAACACTATCTTACTGAACTATATTGTATTGAGAAATACTGTTTTACTGAACTGTACTGTACTAAAACTTACTGTTTACTGAACTGAAATGTACTGTTACTGAATTGGTAGCTACTGATTTCCGTCTATCGAACTGAAAGCTACGGTTTACTGTTTACTGAACTGGTAAATTACTAAGTACCGTTTACTGAACTGAAAGCTACTGTTTACTGAACTGAAACCTACTCACTTCTATTTACTGAACTGAACTGTACAGAATACTGCTTACTGAATCAAAAAGGGGAAAAGAGTTTATAAGTCTAATATTCTTAGTATGATTTTAAATTGAATATTAGACAATGTGTGAGATGAATATGTAATATGTTTTCAAAAAGGAAAGAGGAGATTTTAAATCTAATACTCTTATTTTACATTTTAATTGAATATTAGATTTAAACAATATACCTTATAAGAAAATGATTAAATAGCTTATTTTTTTATTTAAAGCACTGTACTAATTATGAATCGTACAGTAAAATGTGAAAGGAATTTAAATGAGAATGATGATGCTTTAAACTAATATTTTTCTAAAGGAATAGATAAATATTAGTTAATTTATTTAAATGCTTTAAATACATAAAAGCATTAAATGGAAACAAGATGAAACGAAAGGGGAAGGGATTTTCAAATTTCAACGAAATTCATTACTCGCTACAGTTGCTTCTAGGTTCCGGGACAAGATAGGTATTTTAAAATACCTGCCTTACTCCATCGGATCCCTAGCCGACTGTAGTATCCTTCCTACATGTGTGCCTAGTATCCTTCTAGGAAAAACAAAAACGTTTTTCAGCATATAGATACCTGAATATCAAGAGTTGCATATAACTCCTTTACTAAGCCGTGAATTGCTCACTCCCTCTTTTTAACATTTCAGATTTTCGATGACTGTGTGACCCGACATTCGAGCATCTCGGCTGCGCATTTAAAGGAAAATGTGACAGCTCGACTGAAATATAAGGTACGATCATTTATTTTCTGTATTTAGACTTACCTATAATACTACTTTCTTGTGAATTCAAATAGGGGATGTAAATGATATTATAATTTCATATGAAATTGTTTAAATGTAAAAGAAAAGTAAAGTATCGCAGACAGCCTAACCATCAAAATTGTGTAGTAATACGTGTGTTACTGTGTTACTGGATCGTTACAGTATGATACTTCCTAAGCATGGATATGAGGAGGATGTTGTGCAAACCTGATAGTTTTGGGGGTAGCACTAATCGATATGCTATGTCACTTACTCTCTCAAGTATCTCGATTGACTTAATGTGTAGAGGACTCAACTTTCCTTTCTTACTAAACCTCATTATACGTTTAGATGGAGAGATCTTAAAGAAAACTCAATCCCCAACTTGAAACTTTAAGTGTGTGTTTGGTTCATGAAAACAACTCTGTTTTTCATTTTCATTTTTGTAGAAAATAGAAAAATGAATAAGAAAATGTGTTTGGTTGAAAAAGTAGAAAATATTTTTTTGGAAAATGAAAATGAAAATAAGCCAAATTTTGAAAACAAAAAAAAAAACATGTTTTCAGTGTTTTCAAAGAAAACATGTTTTCATTGTTTTCAAAGAAAACAAGTTGGAAAGTTGGAAAAGGGGAAAACATAGGTTGCTTGAATATTTTTTAAAAGTTACTTTAAAACTCACAAAAGACCCAAGTTCGATACATGGTACAAGCAAAAACATTTTTTTTATTTATTAGTTTTTGGGTTTTCATTCTTTATTCTGTTTCAGCCATGTCTCCCCTTCTTTTTTCTCTTTAATTTTTTCTTCTTCACCTAGACGCTAAAGTTTCTGTCAAAATAGTACCAGCCACCATTGTCAATCAAACCAAGTTAATTTCTTTTACTTTATTATGGTTATTTTTCCTGTTTTTCTTGTTTCTCTGTATCTATAGTGGTTTGCTTCAAACTTAACTTACAACTCTTTCTTAACATTAGCAAGAACTTCTTTACTGGTCTCATGAAAACAAAACTCAATTTAATGTGATTTTTTTAATGTTTATATTGCATTAATTTTTTTTACAGCTCTTTCTCGTTTTTTTTATAGAGTTGAGAAAGGTCCGTTCAATTTAATGTGATTTTTTTTAATGTTTATATTGCATTATTTTTTTTACGGCTCTTTCTTGTTTCTTTTTAGAGTTGAGAAAGGTCCGTTCAATTTAGATTGCATCAGAACTCAATATGAATGTTGTTTTAAACATCTCTCGCTAATGTTGGTTTTGATCCTAAAAAAAGAAAAAACCTTGGAGCTTTACAAACAAAGCAATAAAAAATTTGAATTGATAACCTTAATTCTAGTTTGGAACACCATTTATACATTTATCGGTATTGTTCTTTGTTTTTCTTTTTCCTTTTTTTTTCAATCACTATTTCACTAACATATTGTGAAGACTGTAAATTTTTCATACTAAATCTGTAAATAAATGAAGAAATTAAATGAACTTAGAGTGAGATGTACTCTAACAAAAATAAATAAATAAATAAATACTATTATTGAGTAATGAAATCAACGATGTGGGTATAGCACATTTAATAATAAATGATTAATATATATATTTTGGATTTAGATAAATAAATTCAAGATATATAAATATATATATATATATATATATTGATTTAATAAGGAAAATAAGTAATATTTTGCCCATTGTGAAGAAATCTAATAAATCATATAAATGTGCTTATGAAACCCAAGTGCATAAATAATTAAAAGAATAAATAAATATATGTAAATATATACATATATTCACTTAAACAAATAAAGAATATACAAATACATTAAATTAAATGTAATATACAAGAGTATATTAAGAATATATATATATATATAAAAACATATATGACATATAAGACTTACTATTTTGTATATATATTTTTATGACAAGAAATATATATATATATATATATATATATATATATATATATAATGAGATAGATTATATATATATTAAAAAAAAGGGGAAAAAAGAGGGAAAAATCGAGATTGGCTTCCTTTGGAAGCCACCCGATTGCTCCTCCCACCTGCTCCCACAGAGGAAAGCCTCTGCCAAAATCAAACCAAAGAGCAAAAAAAAAAAAGGAAATTTGGGGGAAGTGTAGAAAAGAAAGAGGAGAAACAATGTGGAGTTGGTGAGAAAGGTAGTAGAGGAGAGGGTTTTTGCAGCAAATCAAAAGAGAGAAAGGAAATGAGCTGTAGCCATTCGATGAAGAGAAGAAGAGAAGCTACTGTAGTAGAGTAAGAACAAACTGTAGTGAAGGGAAAAGGAAAACCAAAACCGAAAGAAAAAGAAGCTGAAGCAAAAGACAAAAGCATTGCATTGCGAGGAAGAACAACTAGGCTTTACCATTAATTTGGCAACAACTAAGGCGAAAAATCGAGACAACAAGAAATCAAAAATAAAGGGAAGAAAAGGTTGAAGCAATCAGCGACATGGGAAGGGAATGGGCGAGCAGTAAAGTTTGAAGATCTGTAAATTTGGAGTAGCTTTTTAAGCTCGACAACAAGCAGATTCAAGGCTGAGAGTGGCCGTTCAAGTGCCAAAAATGAGGTGGAATTTAGGGCTGAGTAGGGTGTGAACAGGAACTGAAATTTACAAAGCTGTATAGGTCAGTGTAGAAGTCTTTTAAATTTTGTTTGAAGCTGTCTTAACTTACAAATTGGGGCCATAACTGCTGGTTTTATTGGCTGAATATAGATGTCCTTATGCCTGACCGAATCCCTACTTGAATGAGGCTAAATTGAGAGCATTACGGGTGGCCTGATCAGGACAACCACCAAGGGCTTTTGGACAATCTTTGAAGGCTGAGTTAGGCAACAGTGGGTGTGACTATTGATTGTTGAATGTTGAGTATGATTTGAAGGATAATTAGCACTGACAAAAGGATAGAAAGAAGGTGTACTGTCAGGGTTCAACCTTATACGTAGAAGAAGGAAAGGAGAGCTTGAAGCTCTCAGTTGGGAAGTGTCAAAAACGGGTAAGACCCGTGTGTGAAGACTGCGAAATTTTGTACCATGTTAGTGAATAAATAAGAGACATAGAATAAGCTTGGTACTATGATACACTTTGTAATTAGCATTATTTCAAGTAATGAGAATGAAGTTGCAAGTTTAGTAAATTTAGCAACAAATGATCCTTGAGATAATTTAGAAATCTTATATAAGTTCAAAAATTATATAAAAACAAATAAGTGCATATATTCCACAAAATATATAAGTATACTTGTTTTAATAAAAACGAAGGCACAAGTATACTAAAAGAAAATGTAGTATACTTGAATATTAAAATAGTTAAAACTAAAATAAATAAGGAATACATATATATGTGTATATTAAGTGTTAAATATGTGTATATATATATATATGTAGATTTTAAAAGAAAGGAAGAATATATATAAATATATATATACACATACCTATACAAAAAAATATACTAGACATGAAAACATATATATATATATTATATAATGATATGTGTATGTATATATTATTTATATTTAAGATTTGAAATATAGGTACATATACATATTATATGTAAAGGATGTAACTAAATAAATAAATAAATACGAATATATATATATTAATATATACATAAAGAGATATATTAATCTGTAAAAAAAATGATTATAGATTATATATTTAGAAATAAATGAAATAAGAATAAAAATATAAAAATAAAATAAAGTTGAAAATTAAAAAAATAAAAAACAAAGATTAAAATATGTGTTAGTGGAGTTTGATGGGACTTTCTCCCATCAAATTCCACTAACACCACCGGTTACATTACTTCAAGCTTCTCAAAGAAGCTTTGAAACAAAACAGAAAAGAAAGAAGTGAAACGAGAGAGAGAGGGCTGAAGGTTAAGCCATTCGGTGAAGAGAAAAGAGAGGAAATGAGCTGAAACCGAGAAGAGAAGGAAGAAAGGAAAGGTAAAGCCGGAAAGGAAGAAGGGAAGAGAAAAAAGAGGAAGGAAGGTGCAGCCATTTCCTCACCATCGGAACAGCCATCGAGAAAGAAGAAGGACTGGCTCATGTCGTAAAATATGATTATGTATGCATGAACTGCATAAAATATCGTTTATGCACAATGCCGTGGTTAGCTACGAACGATTAATCTATAACAGATTGTATAGGTTCATTCAAACTTTTTCTCCATATATTTAACTCGTACAATTGCTTACCTTTCAATACTTTAATCGGTATGGTTAGGCATAATGTTTTTAACCATTACAGATAGCTAATGATACTATAGCGTAATACAAATAAACTTAGCCAGTTATTCCAACTCACTGTCATGCGTATAACATCCACCCTAACTAGTGATGAGTAAAACGTCACAAAGTTATAACCGTATAGCACTTAGTTCCCAAAAGACTCTAGAGGTGGCTCCCACAGTTCCGAAGGTAACTGTATAGCACGTAGTTCCTTTGGGGTCTGTAGAGGTAACTCACGCAGTCCAAAAGTAGTCAGTCTTATTCCGTTGCCTTTAGGCTTATGATTTCTAATGATTCATAGGTACTCATGCAGCACTTAGTTCCCAAAAGACTCTAGAGGTGGCTCCCACAGTTCCAAAGGTAACTGTGTAGGACGTAGCTCCTTTGAGGTCTGTAGAGTGACTCACATGGTCTAAAAGCATTCGGTCTTATTCAGTTGCCTTTTAGGCATATGATTTCTAATGATTCATAGGTACTCGTGTAGCACTTAGTTCCCAAAAGACTCTAGAGGTGGCTCCCATAGTTCTAAAGGTAACTGTGTAGCAAGTAGCTCCTTTGGGGTCTCTAGAGGTGACTCACACTGTCCAAAAGCAATCGATCTTATTCAGTTGCCTTTTAGGCGTATGATTTCTAATGACAATGTTCTAAATCATTCAAGTCCTCGAATCACATGTATGCATAAGTTCTCAAACAAATCCAATATCCTAGTTTCAATTAATACAAACTATGTGTTATTCGAGGCCCATGAGTTCAACATCGTGAGCTGTATAAATCGTACACTTAATCATATACACATTCCCAAAATATCACAATATACTGGCATGCTCACTTGGTGCCACTTAAGTAGATCACACGCATTTCTCATAATGCAGGCACCTACTATTTATACAAGTTTATATGTTCACTGAGCATAAGCAAGTCATAACACACAACATACAAGGCACAAACAAAGTTTCCTTCCAGCCCAAGCACTATTCACAGTCACATCAAGTCGAACTTGTATCTTACCAGTACTTATCCTTATAGTGTCTTCAATGATATTTCACAAAACTTAATATGAGATTAGATAAATGTTAGATAAGGATTCATTCATCTCTTACGAGATGATACTAGCAAGGTTTATTTAACCCACTTACCTTGAGGCGTAGAACTTTTCCTCCTCAAGATCTCAAACCCATACTTAAGCCTCCTTTGTTAAAGCTTGATCTTCCAATTCCAGTTGAATCCACTACATTCATTCCAAAATATATAACCAAATCATGCATTATATACACGCTAACAAGTATATATCTAAAATTCTAGGTTATTCAAGGTCCATTCTAAATCAAGAACTACATCTTCATTTTTGTACTAATAACACATGTACACCCATACACACACACGCACACACACACATACACTTGTGTGTATATATATATTTTCTATTCAGAATTTTACTTAGACTTTAATCCCATTATACATTTCCTTGCTTCTCGTCAATATATATATGAATTGAGCCTATTCACCAACTTATAGATCTCTAACATTCTCCTTATTGCCACAATTACCTTTTTGTCGTCACTTATCCCATTTCACACTTCTATTGTTAAAAGTATAAACAATTATACATTGTAAATAAATAAAGAGTATACAGCACAAGGTGTGTTAGCTTTAAATTGCAATATATATTTTGAAATGACAAAAACTTAAGTAAGCTTTAATGTTTTAATTCATATTGTAAATTTGCCTTATCACACATGATTTTCTCAATACATTTCAAGTGGTCATATCAAACATTAAGACCATGATTTAATGATGCATATTCTTATTGGTCTTAATTCTTTATAAACGTTTTGAATATGTTAGAAAATCACTTGATGATTTCTTGGACAATATTTTCAATTGAGAAAGCCAAGAAAAACTCCCTTAAAGCTTATAAATGTTTTGGGTTGAATTAGGATCAAAGGTCATATCATTTCTAACCCAAAAGTGCAGGAAAAATGCCCTCTGGAAGAAAAGGATCGATCCCCACTGTAGCAGGATCGATCCCTTTTTGGCAGAAAGTCTTCCCAAGGTCCCTGAAGCCCAGAATCAAGATTCTGGACAAAAGGGATCGATCCCCACTGTAGCAGGATCGATCCCTTTGCACCAGAAAGCCCCCAACGGCTAGTTTCTGTGAGACACAACGGCTAGTTTCGGTTTTGGCTCCAATCAACGTCCACAAACCATCCAAGGGACTATAAATAGAGGCTTAGAAGCTAAAGGAAGGAAGAGGAACAACCAAGCAACATCTTTCATCATTTTATTCATCTTCCTCAAGCCTCAACATCAATTCAAGAGATAAAGAGTCTTCATCTTCTATCACTCATCTATTTCTTGTATTGCTTAGCACAAACTTTGTATAGGCTTTTCATTGTGCTCAATTTCTGTAATCATTTGCCTACTTAGAGGTCTTCCTTGATTACACAACTTGTTATCCAATTCAATCCTTGTAAAAAGGGGAGGTTTCTCTTGAGCCTTAGAAAAAGAGGGAGGTTTCTCTTGAGCCTTAGAAAAAGAGGGAGAAGAGGTTTCTCTTGAGCCTAGAAAAAGAGAGAGGTTTCTCTTAAGCCTGTAAAAAGAGGGATTGTAAAGACAAATTCAAGTATAGTGAATTTGGGGAAAATCCTTGGGAGCGTCTCAAGGTAGAGGACGTAGGCAAGGTAGCCGAACCTCTATAAATCGCTTGTGTAAATCTCTCTTTCCCTACTCTCTTTACTTGCAATTATATTGTGCTTATTGAATTGAATTTATATTGCATGCTTAAGTAGCTTAGAGAACTTAGAAAATATCAATCTAAGCTAGAGAATTTAGAGGAACCAAAAACGAACCTAAGGTTAGTGAAAAACCGATTCACCCCCCCTCTCGGTATTGCCTATAAGAGCCAACAAGGTGTCACGACCCGAAGGCCAATGACGTCCACTTAACATATACTTATTGCTTTTGGAAAATCACGAACCAAATTTTTCTTTTATATTTACGGTTTGTATTCGGTGTTAGTGTAGTAACTAATTCCAATCTTGCCTTAATAATATTATTTCTCTAGCTATATCATACTTCTCAAAGTGCTTTTTAATTGTTTTAGCCTTATTTTCACTTATCCAAAAGAAACGGGTCGAAAACCTCCCCCTTGTATTTTATCAATTTCCCCAGTAAAATCATTTGCATTAAAACGCATTCTCAATTTCACAATACAGCCAGCTTTTGTTTCCCACAATTCACATAATCATGCATCTCATATTTCTCAAGATTCATTTCACTAGAAATTCCACATTTTTCATTTTTACACATACTTCAAAATATTTATCTAATCCCGGATCGTACTCGATAATCACATAAACTTACATAACAATCTAGTGCGATCTAAAGTTACATCCCATATTTCTTCCTAGTACTGTGAAATTAAAGTTTGTATAACTATCAAAATGATATACAATTAGTATACCTCAAAAGCACAAAAGCTAGGCCCGGAGAACGAAGACGAGTACTACAACTAGGTACAGTTCTCGAGAGAGCCTATATGAAGCCTGAGCTGGATATCAACCCGTATGATCTGTAGATGTTAAATTTAAGGAGTGAGCAAATCCACGGCTCAGTAAGTAGCTTAAATAAGTACATACTAGGCTCATATCGTAAAACACGATCATACATGCATGAATTCTATAGAATAGCATGTATGCATTATATCAAGATTAGCTGCTAGCTTGTATGTACAACAGATTTCATAAGCTCGTTTATGCTTTTCTTCATTTCTTTAACTCACACAATATCATTCTTTTTGTCTCTTTTTATCGATATGGTTAAGCGTGAAAGAAACAACCATTTCAAATAACACATGATTCCATAGTATAATATAAGTATAGTTCAACAATTATTCCCGTTCTTTGTCTTATGTATAAGATCTATTTTATCTAATGATAGTCATCACATTCACATATCACAATCATTTATTCATTGTACACGTGTAGCACTTAGCTCTCAAAGGACTCTAGAGGCGGCTCCCACAGTTCCGAAGAATCTATGTAGCATGTAGTTCCTTTGAGTTCTCTAGAGGTGGCTCACACGGTACAAAGATTGAGTTTTTTACTCGTATTGGCCTCTTTGGCACATGCTTTCTAATGGTTCATCGAAACTGGTGTAGCACTTAGCTCTCAAAGGACTCTAGAGGTGGCTCCCATAGTTCCGAAGAATCTGTGTAGCACGTAGTTCCTTTGAGTTCTCTAGAGGTGGCTCACAAGGTACAAAGATTGAGTTTTTTACTCGGATTAGCCTCTATGGCGCATGCTTTCTAATGGTTCATCGAAACTCGTGTAGCACTTAACTCTCAAAGGACTCTAGAGGTGGCTCACACGGTACAAAGGTCGAGCCTTTACTCGGGTTGGCCTCTTTCCTAGTTTTCGACAAACACAACTAGGTACTAATCGAGGTCCATGAATTCAACATTGGGAGCTGTATATATAGCACATAAATCACATATACATTCTCAAAGTATCACAATATGTTAACATGCTCACTCGATGCGACTTAATTAATTCATATGCATTCCTCATAATGCAAGCACCAAAATTTGTACAATTTATATGCTCAGTAAACACAAACAAACCATAACGCATAACATGCAAGTCACAAACAAGATTTCTTTCCAAACAAGTACTATTCTCGATCACATCAAGTCAAACTTATATCTTATCGAGACTTACCCTCATAATCTTTCCCATGATATTCTACTAACTTAATGTGAACTTAGGTAATTATCGAATAAGGGTTCATTCATCTCTTACGAGATGATACTAGTAAAACTTATTTAACCCACTTACCTCGATGCTTAGCAGGTTACTTTCCTCGATCCTCAAAATCAAACTTAGCTTCTTCACTGCTCCAAATTCACTACAATTAAATCGAATAACGTCTCAATAACAATGTCTTAATTACGTTTAATCATATACCAAATGTATATCTTAAGATCATAATTATTCCGATTCATTTCTTTGGCAAAGAATTAAATTCTTCATGTGTCTCTCCAAGGCATTATCCATTCGATTTAATAACTCTTTACTTTATATTCCTTATAAGATGATAAGTGATTTTATTAACTTATATTTGCTAGTTTTCCCTTAAGGTTTGCAACTAAGATCTATGCCAAGTTTTTATTTTCTCCTTATCATCCAAACGATTTGTACATATATATATATATATATATATATATTTGCCTATGAGTTCATATATATATATATATATATAAATCAACCTTACACAAAAATCTATTTATCATTTAAATCTACAAAGAAATTAAAGTCTTTCTCATGCTACTAATGCACATCATCATTTACTATTTGTATTTGTTTCATTAATGCATTATTGATTTAGTAGCAACACTCACCTTAATGTTTCCAAATTAATTCCTATACCAAAGTTCCATTTCTAAATTTCTTATTTGATAGTACTTGGATATTAATAAGTACCCAATGTATTTTGTAGACATGTATATACATATATATTCTTTCTTGTTCTTCATGAATATATATATATATATATATTCATTCTCCATATAGATATGTATCAACATAATATATTCGTATACTCAAATATGTCTATACCCATAATATATATATATATAAACTTTATTTTTAATGGTATGTCATTATATTGATTAAAATGATATATATATATATGTGTGTGTGTGTGTGTATTTACATATATATCAATTATTCATCACCATTCTCACCCTTATCTATATATTTATATTCATCTACAACTTTTAAATCAAGAGAGCATTTCTAGCTTTCCTTTCAAGACCTATTTCCATGCACATTAAAATCCTCAAAATCAGTTAAAACATCAACTAAAAAAAAACATCATTTACCTTAGTTAGAACCATCCAAATTTGGCTGTGAGATCAGCCCTTATAATACTCCTCTCGGTTTGAAATAATTTCCAACCCAATGTGCCTTGTTCCACGCCCCTTGTAGCAGGCTTGTATCACCACCACGAGTGGCCACCACCACGCCTTGCTTAGCCGAGCTTCTCCCTTTCGTGGCCCTGTTCCAGAACCAAGAGAAAAATGAAGATTTCCTTGGCTGCCTCACGTTTGGTGCCTCTTTCAGTGTTTAAAATCACCAAAATCTTACATGTTCCAGACGTGGATCAGCCCCTGACACTACCAGCCTTCACGCCTAACCAAACACTTCAACTCCTTTCTCTTAACAAAATTCTATTTTGTTGTCAAGCCTTCCTACTCCAATTCCTCACGTTTTCTTCCACTTGATCTCCCTTGGTTCTAGCCATTTTGGAGCCTTTGTTTTTGCTACTTCTTAGTATTCCTATTAGGTGCCTAACAGCAACCAAATGGCCTTTAAACAGCAGCAGAAAAATAACCCAAACAGCTTGTGAAACTCCTGTACATTCCTGATCACCACTCCATGTTCAGATCACCCACATAGCCTAAAACCACATTGAACAACCCTCTTAACTTAGCATTCCAACCTAGCCAAAGCTTAAATCTAGCCCATATCGGCCCCCTTTTCTTCCTCTCATCACGTTCGTTTCTTCTTCTTGCTGCAGTAGTCTGTATTTATTTAAGCTACTTACTGAGCCGTGGATTACTCACCCCTTAATTTAACTTCCTGCAGATCATCGGAGTTAAACTCCAGCTTCAGAATATTGTGTAGGCTCTTAGGGACTGTACCTAGTTGTGGTACTCGTCTACGTCCTCCAAGCCTTGTTTTTGCACTTTTAAGGTATACGAATTGTATATCATTTTGATAATTGTGCAAACTTTACTTTCACAGTAGTAGGAAGTGAAATGGGATGTAACTTGGGATCGCACTAGATCATTATATAGGTTCATATGATTATCGAGTACGATCCGGGATAAGATCATATTTTGATGTGTGTATAAAGTACAAAATGTGGAAGTGTTGTTGTGTTGAATCTTGAGGAAAATGTAATGTATGATGGCACAAATTGTGGCAACTAGAATTAGCTATATTGTGAAAATTAAAATGTGTTTGCAATGCAGGTGATTTACTAGGAAAATTGATAAAATATAAAGGGGAGGTTTTCGACCCATTTCTTTTGGATAAATGAATATGAGGCTAAAATAATCATAGTCAATCTTGAGACTTATGATATAGCTAGTGAAATAATATTGTATCAAGGTAGGATTAGTTTAGTTACTACACTAACACCAAATACAAACCATAAATCGAAAAAGAAAAAATTTAGTTCGTAAATTTGGCAAGTCAAATAAAAGAAAAGATTAAGTGTCCGTCACTGCCTACGGGTTGTGACACATATAATTTCATATAAAAAAGCAGAATATACAAGAACAAATATATATATATATATATATTGAAGGAATTATACACCACAATCGATAATATATATTTGCATAACAAAGTAATAAAAAATTTGAATTGATAACCTTAGTTCTAGTTTGGGACACCATTTATACATTTATCAGTATTGTTCTTTGTTTTTCTTTTTCCTTTTTTTTTTCAATCACTATTTCACTAACATATAATTTAATTTTTTAGTTATTGTTTTTCATATATATTGTTTTGAAAATGTAGATACCAAACGCATTTTCTATATTTTCATTTTCAAAAACACATTTTCATTTTCGTGTACCAAACAAGTTTTTCAAAATTCAGAAAACAGAAAATGAAAACTTGTTTTCAGAAAATGAAAATAGAAAATGAAAACAGAAAATGAAAATAGAAAATGAAAAGAAAAAATATTTTCATGAACCAAACGAAGCCTAAGTGTCTTTTCCGATTCTCAGCATAACTCTTTTGTCTTTAACCAATCACATATCGATTTTATATTTTCAGAAACTTTCTCTAGCATACTTTTCTGTTATGGCACTGAGTTAATTAGTAGCCTTCATAACTAGAAAGTGTGTGGACCTTGTCAATCCATCAACAATAACCCAGATTTCATCGTGATTTTTGTGGTCTTAGGGTGCCCCATGGTGAAGCCCATAATCACGTGCTCCTATTTCCAAGTTGGCACATGTAAAGGATTAAGCAACCCCGCTAGTTTCTGGTGTTCAATCCTAACTTTTTAGTACACTAAGCATCTGGACACAAAGGTCGCTATATCTTTCTTTGTACTAGCCCAGTGGTACACTTTGCGCAAATTCTCGTACATCTTCATATTCCCCAAGTGCATCGTGTACCTAGAGTTGTGTGCTTCTTCCATTATTTCTCTCTTTAGGGCCTCACTGTCTAACATGCATATCTTGTCCTTATACCTTAGTGAACCATCTCAATCAATTCATAAGTATGGAACTAACCATGATGCTAATCACCACAATAGTCATCTATCTCAAATCACCTCAACATGGTTTCCACATCGTGCTAAATACATTCATCACATGTTATATCGATAAAGTCAACAATTTACATCTTGTATCCACATTTCTTATGCACTACATAGGCTAATATGCGCTCATTAGTCAATGGGAGCACACAGTGTTTATAAACGTATACTTTTACAAAAGCATCCTACATAGCAAGATTCACAAATGTTGTAATTCAATATTTTCTCAATCTTGTTACTACAACAATTATCAAAATTAACAATTCTCCATGGCCTCAATCAATCTGTCACACATCAATTAACTATCTCTCAACAATACCTCAAGACATAAAAATCACCTCACAATGATCATTATACACAGTAAACGCATGACACTTCTCATGCGAATCACAGAGAATGTTTTCAAGACATCATTATCGTAGTGTCATAAAGTAACTGACCTATGTAGCCTATTTCCACAAGGTCACACTCCAAGTTTTCCCACTTAATTTACTTGATTGGTCATAATTCACTTTTCCACAAGAAAGTAATTCACCACGACACATCACGTTCCACAATCATTGATTATGTTCGCTTATGATCAGATTTCAACTTTCTTACAGACAACTTATTTGCACCAATCATTGCATAACATTATAAAATCATACACATCAATTCTAGTCCATCCCCACATGAGTCTTTCACTTACTCAACAATCCACATAATAGCATAATCTTAATTCTTACCCTTGCAACACACAAATGTATATGTATAAAATTACATAAGCAAATGTACTCTCACCGCATAAGACATCACAAGCATAATTTCTTACTCTTATCATCTCAATCACACCACCAAGGCGAATCCTTCATCCTTTTCTACCTCAGAAGCTATTAGACTGGGCCAATACCATTATCATAACAAGATGATCTCGAAGTTCTTATCTCATACAATCTTAACTTTCACATAAATTTGTTATCTTGCACAACATGCTCTAACAATATCCAATTTCCATTCAAAGACCTCTTTTTATAACATGTTGTGTTTATTTCGACTCTATGATAGGAAAAGTTTGATATGCCTAATTTCCATTCAATCTTAACTATGAATTTTGATTAAATCAAAATACTATGCCCTTTGATAAATCAGTCACTACACATTTCGATAAAATAATCAGTACACTTTTTGATAAATTAATTAGGAAGCACTTTGGTAAATCAATCAGCAGGTACTTCAATAAATCAATCAATAGACAGTTCGATAAATCAATCAGTAGATAGTTCGTTAAATCAATCAGTAGGTAGTTCAATAAATCAATCAGTGGGTACTTCAATAAATCAATCACTAGGCAGTTCCATAAATCAATTAGTGGGTACTTCAATAAATCAATCAATAGGCAGTTCGATAAATCAATCAGTATGAACTTCGATAAATCAATCAATTCATAAAATGAAAATCAATACCCGTTAGGCATATAGCCTTGATTCATTGAAATCAATTCTGATAGTAAAATTACAGTATGTAGAGTTTAGGTAAGAATCCTCAGTCAGTGATATAATAACGGTGTCCATCCTAGCTAGTGACGGAATGGAGTCGCAAGCAACACAAAATCTACGGCCATAGAACAGTACTCTAGTCTTACTGATTAGTCGAAAGCTGGAACTTGCCTGCTGGTTTTCCAGACAAGTAACAGTTTACCTAGAGCACGAGCTCAATAGGTACAGTACAGTACAATAGTCTAGAGCACAAAGCTTGATAGACGGGTAATAAGGCCTAGAGCTAAGCTCGATAGGCTAGAAATGACCCGAAGGTCGTAGGATATGCATGTACTCAAAAACGGTTCAAAAACAATGTTCTCATATAGCACTTGGCTTGCACGGATTTCAAAGTGCTTATCAAAATCAGTTTTGAGTTTAAAATATAAAGAAGTTTCGATTTATTTCAGAAGTCAATTCAACCAAAGCTTTGCAATTTAAAATATAATGCAAGTCTTTAAAACATAGATATTAAGTTATTAAACTCAAAACATGTTTTACGTGAATGCACATATGCATCAATTTACTTCACTTAATATGCACGCTTGGCTGGCTACAACACACAAGATAGAAAACAAGTTTTAATCCAACCCAAGCATAAACAAATTTATAAAATTTAAACCATTCTTGCAAAATGGTGCTAACAAACGTTACTTAACCCACTTACCTCATACACCTAGCAATCCTTCTTCCTCGAGCTTCCAATCGAAGGCAAGTTCCCACACTACTCCGATTCACTACAATTAAATTCATTTCCATTTCAATAATTTGACTTCACCATGCTTAGTCACACTCTAAGGCATATATTTTAAAATTTACAATGTCAACAGTCACCTATCCAATCCATCCATGGTTTAAAAAATTGATACTCGATCACAATTCCGACTCAATATCCAATTTCACTCACTATCGTAAACTCAATCATAGTTTCAAATTAATTTTTATATGGCCTATACAACATAATACTATGACAAAATTATATATAAAGGTATTATCGAATCAATTCAAGATTAGCAATTTACTCACTTAAAAACTTGGCCAATTTCCACAATCAAACAATGTTCCGAAACATTCTATATCAAAATATCGAAATTATGTGATTGTCAATCCTATCATTCAGGACCTATTCCAGAGATATAACTGAGACTATATAATCACATGTTTGATTTTCATTTATTTGAATCCATCAATGATTAGACTATATCAGGATTCAGCCTCAATTCCAATAAAATCAAGCATGCACAAGTCATATATTTGTCACAATTCAATATCAGAACTATCTATCGTATTCCACAATATTAATATTAAAAACCTCCACCACAAGTGTGAGTCCTCTGAGCATCTTATGTATATTCAACAGTTAATATGATAAACCATCTAAATATTAACCTCTTGCAATATCAATGTTATCATATTCGAAACTATTCCACAATTAAGAAATCGAAATTATTTAATTCTAAAATAATCACACCATCGATAATTCCACAATTCAATAGTTCAACCATGTAAATTACTAACTTGATATTCTATTCCATGTTATATCATACAATCATCATTAATTTTATCACAGATTCGACTAAATCAATTTTTGACCTCAATTTCAACTCGATAAGCAATTTTATTCATGATAACAAAATTAATCAATTTATTGATTTTATAAAGCCTACACTATATATTTCTACTATAGACTTATATAAAAGTCCTACCGATTCCTATGCTCGGGGCTCATTCGTCAAGCCTAACACGAACTCGAGTTGTCACCTTAGTGCCTTGCTACACTTTTAATACGATAACATCATATTAGTACCGATTTCATATGAGTTTATTTTTTAAATTAATTTTTCTAATATATGGTACCCCGAAGTTGTCTTACCAGCTTAAGGCTTAATGTACGCATAATCCAAGCTTCGCGTGCGTGCACCAAGTTTTGCACGTATATCAAGCTTGGTCAAACTCGTATTCATCGTGTTATCGTTGCGCTACACATTAAGGCATCCTTGAACAACTTAGTACAAATATATTTAAGGTCTAATATATATATATATATATATATTATAAGCATTAAATTTGCATATTATTAACTTCTCACCAATTTCACAGTTCAAATGCCCTTGTTTGTTGTTTGGCTTAGCTCGTTCAACACCAACCTAGTCCCTATTTTTCAACCTCCAATAGCAGCACATGATCACCCTTACTTTGCCTATCAAACTCAATTTTAAGCCCTTAATCACAAAGCCAAATTGCCCTTTGTTCTAACAAATATCCATACTACACATTCTTTTGTTACAACAGCCTAAAAAATAGTCCCCAACGCCACTGTTCAATGCTCCATTCTCTATTTAACTGGTTTTCAGCCACCAAATAGTCTTGTTACTGCCTTTATAGAAACACGTGACTCAGCGTCAATCTGTCACGTTTCAGCCTTGAAAATTAGCCTTTTATCAACCTTGCTACCAGCCCTTCAACTCAACTCCAAAACCAACCTTTCCAACCTTAAAACAGCCCTGCATTAACCCTTACAAGTCATTCCTTCTCAGCCACCTAAATCATCATAGTTTAGCCTAAAATCGCTGCCATTGCAACTCTCAAAACCACAACATTTAGCCATTTATTCAGCATATTTCCAGAACTACTATTCCCTTCCCTATCATTCGAGCTCTCGAACAACCCTCAATGATTCTTGGAAGTCATTCCTCTTCAGCCCTCCTAACAGCCATTATTCAAGCCACTATAACAGCCACCACACCTCTATTTTAAACCCCTGCCATTTGCTTTAAATCCATACCCCAATAGCATCCACGAGCAGCCATTTATTGTGCCTCAAAGACAGCCCAAAACCCAATCTACCATCATCTTGAAACCCCCTACTCATCACACCAACAGCAGTTCCCAAATCATTATCGCACCTCTTTGCTCAGCACCTTGTTGTGTTTCCCTCATTCATCCACTACCTTGCCTTGATTTACCGAGAAAGGTGCTCTTTGTTTCGAAGGTTGATCATCTTAAATTCCAACAGCCATGGCCGATTCTTCTAGCCCTATCATCTTGCTATTTTTGCTTCAATCACAACCCTAAAACACACAACGCCACTCTCTCTTCTCTCCTGATCGCGTCTCTATTTTGCTTACTTGTTTCTCTTTCAATCTCACCTAAGAACCAGCCAGCTAAGATAGCAACTGAAACAACCTTGCAAGACCACGTTTCCAGCTCAAGCTTGGGTCTCTCTCTCTCTCATCTGCTGTAGTTTCTCCTCTTTCAATTGCTGTAGTTTGTTCTTTCTTCTCTCTTATTCATTGCAGCTTTGTTCTCTACACTCTCTTTTAATGCTCTTCCAAATTTCCTCTTCTTTCTTATTTTTTTTTGTTTTGATTTGGCAAAGGACTCATGTCCTCTACCCTTTTGCTTCATTTTAATTTCCTACTCCCACTAACATGGGGTTAACTGAAGTCGATTGGTTTGCTTTGGAAGCCAGTCGATATATTTTATTTATTTTATTTATTTATATTATTTTTATATACATATTTATTTATTTTTACATTAGATATATTATATCTATTTCTTATCTTAATTAAAAATATATATCTATTTATTTATTCTTCTAATTATTTAATCATTTATAATACATGCACTTAGGTTTTGTAGTGCATTTATATATTTGCTAACTTGTTTATTAATATACTATTTTTCAATTTATTTTCTTTATTAAATTAATATATACATATCTATATATCGAACGTATTTATATAAATCCAATACATATATATTAATCATTTATTCTTAAATGTACTAACTCCACTTTTCGATCTCATTGCTTAAAATGATGTAGAATTACAAAATACATTTTGATACTTAACTTATTTGATGTCTTTTATTTATTTGCAAAATCTATACTGAATTTGGAGTATTCACAGAAAGATTTTGATTTAAAGTGTTTTTTGAGGATTTATATTAAAATAAGTAAGATTTGATGTTTGGAAGAATGAATTGAAAGGTTTGAAGTGAAAAAGTTCATAAAATTCTAAGCTAACACTAAACTGATAAAATTAACCAATTAACCAAATTAATTCCAAGATAAACTCGTAAATTCTTAAAAAAAAAAAAGAATAAAAATTATTCTGTAACTCAATATAGGGTATAATTAACTTAGAGAATTAAATTTGAGTGAAAAATTTGAGGTTAAGTCATTTAAATAAATTTTAGAAGAAAACCAAAAAATTTAACGTTTTCACGTCGGAAACAATTAAATCACGTAAAACGAGCCCAACAGAAATTTTTTCCCGAACAAGAAGGTGCCAAATTTCATGGAAATACACTAGACACATAGTAGAACACTTGAGAAGTGGCTAAATCACTAAAATTGACTGGAAAATAATTTTTATGGATTTAATGGTGCAAGCCAGCTAGCATCCAGATTTTCTGCTCACTGCTAGGCTTTGGTTTCAGGTCAAATTGAATGGTCTAGGAGTGGACTTTGGGCTTGAAATTTTAGCCAAAGAAAGTACACCCAATTCAGTCTCCAGAAAGGCATTATAGCCCCTATAACTCAAAGGAACTAGAATGAGTTCCCCCTCCCAACCTACCGTATGGGTCCTCCTCTACTTTACCTTGTGGGAATTTTTTCGGCCACAATCCAAGCTGATTTAGAGTTCGACCAAGATTGTCACGACCCGAAGGCCGTGACGTACACTTAACACTCAACCTGATTTACTCTTTACCAAATTTACGAACTAAATTTTTCTTTTCACTTTGGGGTTTGTATTCGGTGTCAGTGTCTTCTCTCTACTAAATTCGCATTCCTCACTTGATTTACATTCATCATATTATTTACCATTTCTTAAACCATTTTACTTAATAATTTCATTTAATATTAAACTCATAAAAAAAAAATGTCGAAAACTCCCCCTTTTATAAAATCGACTTTCCCCAGCTTAATAACCTGCAATAAAACTCAACTATATCCAGCTACATTTTTCAATCCACAATTTCCCGTTTATTCCATTATATACTACACATATTTCCAAAATCATCACAAGTACATGTATGGTAATTTACAACTCATAATTGACCAATTTTACTTCTCGGATCATCAATGACATATGCATGGCATTTCATAACTTATAGTCTTTATAATTCACTTCTCGGATCGCACTCGATAATCATAGATGGCTACAATAATCCAGAACGATCCTAAGTTACATCCCAAAATTTCTATAAGCATGTACTGTGCATTTGAATGTCATACATGAATAATAAAATAATCCATTTTTATACCTCAAAAGCAACAAAAGCAGCACTCGGAGGACTCTAGCTAGTGTCGCTACTTAAGGTCGTCCTCGAGGCCTTGCTCCAACTCCAAGTGGGAGCCTAGCTTGTATGATCTGCGATGTTATTAATAAGGGGTGAGCAAAACCACGGCTCAGTAAGTAGTTTAAGTAAACAGATACTAGGCTCATGTCGGTCTATATGCACATAATTGCATGGTAGCAAATGACATGTTATATATACATGACATAGTATTCTATACACTAGTGTATCAACATGAAACATTCAAATACTGAAAATGATATGATCACAAACAGATTTCGAATGCACTTACTTTAAAGCAGAGAAAGATTACTAAAACTGATAGTCGAATCACTGTAGGCACGAGGCCTTAAATTACTGAAACTCATGCAGATATCAAAATAGAATTCTGATGTATTTTCTTCAAATCGATGACTTTACAGAAAACTGATAATTTATCCAAATTAGGCATAAAGCCTTAAAGCGCTGAAAACAAATACGAATAGAGTTTAGGCATGAATCCCTGATAACTGAAACTGATACTGATGTCCATCCTAGCTAGTGATGGAGTAGGTGTCGCAAGCAACACAATACCTATGGCCATAGACTATGCTCCAGTCTCGCTGATCAGTCGAGAGCTGGAACTTGCCTGTTAAATTCTCAGACAAGCCTGATAATGCCTAGAGCTCGAGGCTCGTAAGGCGCGGATACTGATACTGATTGTCTAGAGCACAAAGCTCAATAGACGGGTAATAGAACCTAGAGCAAGGCTCAATAGGCTCAAGTGACCCGAAGGTCAATGGATTTGCCCGCACTCAAAACATATCGGAAAAACAGTTCTTTCGTGTAACTCTTCACCTTCATAAATTTCAAAATACTGACAAGAAACATTTCGAGCTTTAACTATACAATATTTGGGTTTTATTTCAAAGTTGGCTCAAACCAGAAAAAGTCTTTTGAGTTAAATAGCATACAAGTCGTTATACATAGAAAGAATTCATGCATAAGATAGCTTGCATTAAAACATATTATATGTAAATGCATTTACGCATTCGTAACAGTCTCTTTGTGCACGATGCATTGCTACTACATGTAGTCTATTATGCACCATGCGTACATGTACCTCTAGCACAACAATAATTTCGTATTAAGGTCTCAGAACTAACGTTTTTCATGTTATTTAATAAGTGGCTTGACCAGCTACAACATACAACATAGAAAATGATATTTAAAATTCCAGCCAAAGGAGCATTCTTTTCCAATTTATACATTAAGTCTTTTACATCTTACCTTAGTAGCTCGGTCAACGATGTTTCGTCCCTTAATTCATAAATTAACTCAATCGATAAAGGGATTTAATTGTTCCTACGAGATGGTACTAGTAAAGCTTACTTAACCCACTTACCTCTAGACAAATAAATTTCCTCCTTGAGCTGCCAAATCTGTATTTAAGCCTCGGCACCGCTTCAATTCACTACACATAATTCATTGACATTTCAACAACTCTTCGTTAATATGCTTGATCAACACCAAGAATAAAAGTCTTAGAATCACAATTTTCTAAGTTCATTTCTATGCCCGAAATAAATTTTCCACTACCATGAAATTTCTATATATATTTATATACATACATAAACCCATTTCATTTGACTGCCTAAGCATTTTCCTAAGCTTCTTGAATATATATGTGTATATATATATATATATATATATATCACTCAACCTCGCTCCAAAAAATCAATTCATTATTTCCTTATTCAATACACATACATGCCTACTTATACATACATATATATCACTTCATGGCATGGGCATGTATAGATACATGTCTTAAACTTAACCACCCAATCCTCTCGGTTCTAGCCCCTTAAAGTGGCTCTCTTTCCTTCACCATGTATTAAGTACATTTCTTCTCCCTTTTATTATTATGATCATTATTTTTATTATTATTTTAGCCATGTACGTTGGCTAGCTAAAGGAAAACAGCCCTTACCATAAAGATATTGAAGTGGCCGATCACCATGGCCTTGGTTCTTCTCCCTTGCTGTTGTGTCTTCTTCATTAACCCCAAGTAAACAAATGTTCTTCCACTATTTCAGCTCCAATGTACAGCCAAATCAACACTCCAAGATCAGCATCAAAGTGTCCTTCCTCAACCACTCAATTGTTCTTTACATCCTGTTGCCAATCACCAAAACAACTCTGTTTAGGGCTCCCAAAATTTCAGTTCAAACCTCTCACAAACGGCTGAACCATGCAGAAAATTTCCTGATCTAACTCTATCATTCAAACACCACTCAAGTCAGTTTTTATTTACCTTGTTACAGCCTTCGAAAGTGCTTGGTTTTTTTGAGTAGCAGAAATGGGTCCAGACCAGTTTGTTTAGCTCACATTCCTGCCTTCACCACATCCCAATCCAAGTTCAAGCCATAGCCGACCATGAGCCACCACTGATCTACCAAAGTAGCAGCCGGAGTCACTCTAAAGTCTCTCTCTCGGTCAGGACAGATCTGGCCACTACTGCATCTTCTTCCTTCTCTCAGTCTCTTCCTTTCTATTCTCCTTTCTCTCTCGTTTGAAATCCTTCACAATAGCTTCCTTCTTTTCCTTTTGTTTTCCCCTTTCTTCTTTCCTTTCGTGCCGAGCCCTCCTCCTTTTCTTTCTCTCTTTTCTTTTTCCTTTTTCTCCTTCTTTCTCTTTTCTGATCGGGTTTTGTCTCTGTCTCGTTTGGCAGGAGCTTAGCTTTTGCCCCTTTCTGTTTTGACGTCAACCTGCTCCAACTAACGTGGGAGCAAGTGACATTTTGATTGGCTTCCTAAGGAAGCCAATCAATTGTATATTATTAATATATTTTCTTTTTATATATTTTATTTTTATTTTTAATTTTTTTTTTTTTTTTCAGAGAGGACCTTCGGTCCTCTCTTTCTTTTCTTTGGATTTTCATTTCCTGCTCCCACGTTACTGGGAGCAGGTGATACTTGATTGGCTTCCTAAGGAAGCCAATCAAGTTTCATATATATATATATATATATATATATATATATATATAAAATTTATTTCCTATTAAATATATATATATAAACTTTACATATATATATATTATATATATGCTTATCATCTATTTATATATGTATATACATGATATGTATATATATTCTCACATCTAATATATTTTTGATAGTAGTATATATATATACATACATTTATATATGTATATATATCATTGTTTCTTTATCTTATAATTTTCATATATATATATATATATATATATATATATATATATATATATATTCAATACATATTTATTCTTTTAATACATATATTTCAATACTCATGTATATTACATTTGATTTAATATACTTATATCCTTAGTTTATCAAAATATATATTTACACTTATATATATTTATTTGTTCTTTTGATTGTCTACCCACTTATATACATATTTGCCCGTAGGTTTGTGAGTGCATTTCTAAAATTTATTGATTTATTTCACAATGCACAAAATATTAATTATTCTCTTTATTAAGTTAATATATATATAACTCGTACTTATTTATATAAATTCTAAATTATATTAGCATTAATCATGTATTGCTAAGTGCTCTTAAATAAAATACTTGTCTCCATTACTAAGGGAAATTAGAAGTACAACTAAATTTCAATACTACACTTATTTGATGCCTCTTATTTATTCATCAAAATCAGTACAATTTGCAGCCTTCACAAAGATGGACTGGTTGTTCTTCCATATGTCCCCTACAACAAAAAAAAAAACCAAAACAAAGGTCATTTGGCTAGTGAAAAGTTAGTGAGAAAAAATCTGGACAGAACTACCTTGCTTTACAAGGTGAGAGAAAGTGATTTCCTTACTACTTTGATGGATTTTTAAGCATGTTTATGGCATTTATAAGTTGTCTACATGTTGATTTATAGCTGAAGGTGATTGCTAGTGGATGAATCTTTGGTCAAAGTTGGTCAACATTAAGGTAATATTTTTGAAAGAAGATGAAGTTGAGATATGTTAATGTATGTCGAATTTGCATGATTTTGGCTAAAGTAGAATTTTGAAATGGATTTTTTAGGTTTAGGTTATGTTTTAGACAGCCTTGGTTCTATATGAGAATGATGAAGTTTGCTTGGTTTGATAGTTGTATCGTGTTAGTTAAATACCGAAAAGTTCATTTTAAGCTTTGGTTTAACCGAAAACAATGAAATGGTGAAACTGGGCAATTTAACAAACCTTAAAGTATTATGTAAAGTATTAAAAGAATATGTAAAATATTTTTTTGGTAAGTTTAAGTCTAAGGAATATAAATATATCGAAATGACATATTTATCGGTAAAATCGAGCAAGTAGGAAAGTTAGTGAATAAGGCCAATTCTAATGATGTTTATAATTACTTAAGATATATTAAAATATGTTAAGATAAATATGAGTATGTATCAAAAGGTTTGGAATTGTTTTGGGCAGCAAGTGGTGTAGGCATGCAAATCGAGGCGCTCGAGACTTGAGGACAATTGTTGCCCCAAGATCTGATAGGTAAGGGATGTAATTTAAAGTTGCAATGGTGTCCCTTACTTTCATTTTAATTTATAAAGGAATGTTTGAAGCATGAATTATTTTCTGAAGTTAATTTCCAAAGTTTTCGAAAACTATCTGGACGTACTAATCGATTTTCGAAAGAAAAGTTTATTGCCTTAAAACTGAAGTTCATGTTTTATGTTAACTAGGCATGCTTAAGAAAATGAACCTTATGATTCCTATGCATGATTTTCCAAAAATGTTTTAAGTATGAAAATAAATAAGTAAGTTTTGAGATTAAGGCCCCACTGTAGTTTATGTCATTGCCTGTCATGCTCGCCACATTGTGCATGTTTCTGTCCCTTGTGGATATGTTGGTCCTTTGTGGTGCATGTTCGTTGTACGACCCTAATCAGGTCTACCGCCCCCTACCATAGCCATAGGTACTCAGTTCCCTCTTTGGAGGATGATTAGTCATGACTTGCATACTGACTATATGGTCTCGCCTAGTCTCCATGAACTCTATGATAAGCTTTATGAATTATAATGTTAAGTTGCTAAAGTGTGATACATGTTTGAAACATGTATGAATTTAAAATATGTATTAAAGATTTCGTATGATGATTTAAAGTATGAAATACATTCTAATGGTATCTTGTTTTTTTGCATATGTCGACATTGTGACTACTCTAAATGCATTTCTTAGTGGGCTTTATAGAAGCTCATCCCCCTCCTTTATCTTTCCAGATTATTTGTAGTGATCATCCCCTTACTTGCCGCATACATAACATAGGTTGAGGGACGCATCTCTCGTTAGGCTATTTTTTGTACACACATAAGGTATACTCTTATTTTTTATACCAAACATCTTGTACAGTACAGATATTTGTATATAAACGATACTTTTGGGATGTAATCGATATTGTATATATGTAAACATTATTTCGAGGAATAAGTTAATATGATGTGATGTATATTAATGGAAAGTTGGGATATTATGAATGTTGTATAAGTTTTGTAGAATCTTATGGTTACGATTAAGAAAGTATAAATAAAATCAACTATTGTGGGATTATAAATATGTACTTTGAAATGAACTGTTGTGAGGACCCCAGTTTTCTTATATTCAAATAAGCTATAAAGTGTAGGAATTTAAAAGAGAAAATTTATTATTAAAATATTTAATGAAGGGTCTGTTCGATAAGGTTCAGAGAGGTACTTAGTGAGGGCCCCACCAAGACTCTCTCTGTCCAAATCGAAGTGAAATCCTAGAATATTAATATTTGAGATGAAATGTGAACATAGCATGAATATGTATCTCAAAATTACCTCGTTGAGCGTATTTTGAAAAGCTAGAAACAAATTCATAAATGACGATCATGTCCTTACCTTAGACGAACTTTTCTAAATAATGGTCAAACTAAATTGACTTTGAAACCACATACTATCATATGATGATCCTCACGTAAAGGAGTTTCACGCGGATCCAGCTTGTGAACTGAATTATGCGAGACTGTCAAAAATAACGCTAAGGAACCAAAAACACCCGTTAAAGGCTAGCTTCGTAATTTCACCACCCATAATCAGTCAAATCATTTTGTGAGTCAACAATTGACCATGTTTAGTCAAAATATATAAAAAATAATAAAAATAAAATATTAAATTTGAATTTTAAAATATTAAATTAATAATAGGACATAAAAAGAAATAATAAAATTGAACAAGGGTATATTGGTCATTTTACATGGGGATTGGTCAAAATTGATCAACCTTGACTTATATTAACCAAAATAAATAAATTTAATAAAAATAAAAATTGAAATTCTGACTTGGAAAATAATTTTACTGTGCAGTAGCATATGTTGTAAAAAGATAAATTTTAAGACGGCTTTTTAGACACTTAGAAAAATATGACAGATTTTTACAATAAAAATATAAATTAATATCAATAAAAATCAGACCAAAAAGAGACCATCTTCAGCCTTTAAACCAACGACTTTCTTTGCTGCTGAAATTGACTCGTCGGCAACTTCTTGTTTCCTTCTTTTTCCTTCCGTTTCTTTACCTTCACCTAGCAAAATCATTCTCTTCTTTACACTAGAACATGAGATTTTATGAATACAAGTTATTCTTTATTTTATAAACTACTTAAACCAGATAATTCTAGGTTATTTCTACAGCAGAACCGATCTTCTTCTCCCCTGGTACTGCTGCTCGTTTCTGTTCTATTTCCTTCAAAATGTTTCACGCTCACCTTGCAAAAACCCCATCCTCTCTTTATTAATTTATCCAACCATCTTTACAAAGTCTATCCCTAACCTCAAGCTCATCATAAGGCTAGAATTAGAGGGGCTGACGTGAAACAACTTGCACTAATTTGGGGGCTGAATCGAAGGAAACCAGAATTGATTCTGGTTGTTGTTTCGTTGGTCATCAGGCAAGGTAGGAAAATTTGGGTTTCATCCAATTTTAGTTAATGATTTGGATTTCCTTAAGCATGATTAGGATGTTTAGAACCTTAAATTGAAGCAACATGAAGTGTACTGTTGTTACAGGGTCTCGATTATAGTAAGAAAATAAGGGAAAACATGGTGATTTTGTTGTATGTTGGCTAGGAATATATAGGAAATTACCAGGGGATGATGAATTAAACTAAATTTTTGTCATAGTTTCCAGAACAGTGGGAGTGACGTGAATAAGGGAAAATCAGTCGGCCATGGAAGGTTTCACGATGATGATGATGATGCTGCTGTTGTGAATTGTAAATGTTTGATGAAAATACTAAGAGAGTAATTGTAGTTATAAGACAAAGAAATGAGAAAAGAATAAGTGAAATAACAAAAAGGACGAATATTTGGTAAGCTGCCGGTCATGAAAGAGGGAAAGATGTAAGGCTGCCGGCAGTAAAAGAAACCAAAAAAGAAAGAAAAGAAAAGTGAATGTAATTTGATAAATGATAATAATTAGCAATGAATTCAGATTAATGATAAAACAAAAATTGGAAAAGAACAAGAATTGGGCAAATATGAATTTTGGGGTCAAAGCTTAACGCATGAGATCTCATGTAAAATTTTATAATTGAATAATTAATCAATAATATATAGGTTAATTAAATTATTGGTGAAATTAAGTTTAGAAGAAGAATGTGATTTAATTGTAAATATATGTTGACAATTGACAGAAAATAAGTTAAGTTAAATTAGTTATTGAAATTAATAAAATTGGAAGGAATTCCATCAAGTGTAAATGTAATATAGTAATTGGTAGAAAAGAAAATAAATTAAATCAAATAAATTGTTAGAATTAGTAAAATGAAAGATGGAAAATTGAGTCCATATTGTAACATTTGGTAGAAACTAACTAAATTGTTGGAATTAACAAAGTAGAAAGTAAGAAATTAAGAGAAAATTCATTTAAAAGTCATAGTAAAAAAATTTAATTTGGAAAGAAATATAAATTTAATTGTGGTCATGTGTAGTAATTAATAAAAGATAAAATAAATTAATTGTGGAAATTAATATGAATCATCACCATCAGATCTTTTATCCCAAGAGATTGGGGTAGGCTGTATGAACTAATATCTGAATTCACGTTAGATCATCCATATGTATTCTCCTCCTCCATATATTCCTATCCAAGGCCATTTGCTAACTCTAAAACCTCCATATCTTTCCAAACTACTTCCTTCCAAGTCTTTTTCGGTCTTTCTCTATTCTTAACGCTTCTCTTAACATCCATAACCTCTATTCTCCTAATTGGAGCATCTACAAGTTAGACCTGGCAATCTTAGACACGATACGAATACACGACACAAACACGACACAAATAAATGACACGAGGTGACACGAGATGACACGGGGTTAAAATTAAGTAAAATTAATATATGAATGTGGTAAAAGCTAAAAATAACATTTTGAGTTTTCCGTGTCGACACGAATTTTTGACACGAATACACGACACGAACACGGTTTTACATGACACGAAAACGAATTTTTGACACAAATTGCCAGGTCTACTACAAGTCTACGTCTTACGTGTCCAAACCAACGTAAATGATTTTCACACATCATCTTCGATAGGTATCACTTCAACCATCTTACGAATATCTTCATCTCTCATTCTATCCTTTCTTATATATCCACATATCCACCGCAACATTCGCATTTCTGTTACATTCATCTTTTGTGTATATAGCCTCTTAGTCGCCCAACATTCACTACCGTATAACAATGTTGGTCTAACAACTATCCTATAAAACTTGCCTTTCAACCATATAGGAATTCCTTTATTGCACAACACACCTGTAGCACTTCTCCACTTACTCCATCCAGCCTAGATCCTATAGGTCACATCACCATAAATCTCTCCATCCATCTATACTATCGATCCCAGATATCGAAAATGGTCCCCCTTAGGTATCGCCACCCCATCTAACGTCACTACATTATGCTCTTCCACTCGGTTAGAGCGGAATTTACACTTCATGTATTCAGTCTTCACTCTGCTTAGTTTAAATCCTTTTGATTCCAACGTTTGTCTCCATAATTCCAACTTTGCATTGATCTCCACTCTAGTTTCCGCACATAGGACAATATCATCTGCAAACATCATACACCAAGGCACCTTATCCTGGATGGATTTTGTCAGTTCGTCCATAACTACTGCAAACAAGAATGGACTCAACGTTGACCCTTGGTGCAATCCCACCGTGATAGGAAACTCACTTGTTTGCCCCCCCACCTGTCTTCACATGTGTCCTTGCATCTCCATACATGTCCTTAATTAGTTCAATATATTTCAAAGGAACTCTTTTCTTCATTAAGGACTACCATAGTTGTAACAGTCTGAGTGTACATTTTTACACAATATTTACTAGTATTTATACATTTTTACTGGTTGGGCTGTCTATGATGCCTTTAACACTTGATCATTGACAGTGATAAATGATAAACATTTATTCAATAAATTCGGAATATAAAATTTTTTTTTACAATATTCCATACACTTTACATCCCCTGTTTCTATTTTACAATAATGTAGTACTGTATACAAGTGTCTGAATATATAAGAGAAGTGACTGTACCTTTAAATTTCCATGCTCTTTGTCCCAGTTGCCTACTCGCAACTATATTTAACTGAGGAAGCCATCAATTAATCCTTGTGATTAATCTGGAAAGTTTGAAAGTAAGGGGTGAGCGAACCACATGCTCAGTAAAGGAGTCGTATGCTGCTTGATATAATGAAATCTATATGCTAGAAAATATTCATTTTTCCATAAATCTAAATGGAATAAATCATTTAATTTCCACCACTTCAGTAACAATTCAAAACACGTGACAGTACAGTGGTAAAACAATAGTTACAGTAAATAGTCTTTTCAGTACAGTAGCTTATAAATATCCAAATCACTGGATAATAGTTCAGTAATTATTTCTATTTTAGAAATAATTTTCAAAGTATTCTTTCTATATAACAGTAAATTTCCTTTCTGTTCAGTAAACAGTATTTTGTATAATTCAGTTTAGTAAACAGAAATCAGTAGATTTCAGTTCAGTAAACCGAAATCAGTAGCTACTAGTTCAGTACACAGTAATTAGTAGCTACTAGTTCAGTAAACAATAATCAGTAAGTTTCAATTCAGTAAACAGTAAACAATAGCTTTCAGTTCAGTAAACAGTAATCAGTAGCTACCAGTTTAGTAAACAGTAAATAGTAAACAGTAGCTTTTAGTTCAGTAAATAGCAATCAATAGCAACCAGTTCAGTAAAACAGTGTTTTGGTATGGTTCAATTCATTAAACAGTAATTCACAGTGCAATACAGTAAACAGGATTTAATAAATCCCTCCAGTAATAGTAATCAGTAAGTTGAGACTAGGCATCACCCTACAATTAAATCATGCTATCATCGTCCACTAAGGGACACAGTAATCATCCCCGAAAGGACACAGTAACAATATCTAGTAAGATCTATGGCCATGATCTATAGGGTGTCCTCGGTGTACACTTGCCAGGTGACATCCGGGACGCTGATGACTGGCGGGTCAATCAGCCACGTGACAATATGTGATAACCGTAAATTTTTCAATTATTGGAAATAATAAATATTGAAAATAAATATTAAAGAAAATAGATAAGAGGAAATAAATAAATTAAAGTAAATAAATAAAATTTATTTACGAGATGGGAATATAGTTGAAATTCCCGAAATTAAGAAAAGTGAGGAAATTAAATGAAAATAAAAAAAATAATAATAATAAAGTCGGAGTTATTGAAAATAAGAAAAGGAGGAATTTAAATTGGATTAATGGAAATCCAAAATTAATAAAATAAAAATGCGTATATTATATATTTATATAATTAAATTATATAAATATATTTACACATGTCTTTATATAAATACATATGTATGTATATGAATGTTAGTATATATTATGAAATAAAATATATACTATTTTGTCTTAAATAAAGACATGTGTATATTATAAAATGTAGTTATATAATTATAAATATATATATGTACAGATATATATATATATATATATGAAATATATATATTATTATTTTAAATAAAAGTATATGAATATATAAGAAAAGTAAATGTTATTTTGTATTAAAGTTTATATGTATAAATATTTTATTATAGCATTTATATAATTTGTATATATAAATGTTATTTAAGTATATGAATATACATATATATATACTAGACATGTATTTTGTAATGTACAAGATATATTTTATATATAATAAATATTGTATAACATTATGTATGAAATAATGTATGTATAACATATAATATATATTATATGTATAAAATATATGGTATAATGTATAGTATATAGTATACTAAAAATGGAAGAAGACAAAAACTAAAAGAGGAAATAAAACTAAAACAGAAAAGAAAGGAAGGATCGGGGGGAGAAATCCCGACCCTCCCCGGGCGTACCGCCGGTGGCGGAGGTGCCACCGCCGGTGAGGGAGAATGGAGAGGATGTCGTCGCCGGCCAAAGGAGAAGTCAAGGAAACCACCGGCGGCGGAAGAAAGAGAGAAACGGAGGCAGAAAACGCGGCGGAAGCCGCGGAAAGAGAAAACCGGATCTGGCAGTGCCGGCCGATCCAGGCACCGCCACTACCACCGAAGCTTCACCCGAGGGAGAGGAAGCCGATGGAGGCCACCGGAGACGCAATGGACGGCGGAGGAACACCGGCGAAGAGGAAGAAGAAACCGAGGCAAAACCGCCTCGATTCGCCGCCGTGCCGTCGATCCAGGGCAAACGAAGGGCACCGGCAAGTTCGTCGTGTAGCCGGCCAGCTGAGGGACGCCTGAACCGCCGGAGAACCGGCCGCCGGCGAGGAACCGGCGAGGAAAGGAGCTGGATCGGTCTGAACCGGTCTGACCGGGAAAGGAAGAAGAAAAAAGAAAAGAAAAAGAAAAGAAAAAGGAAAAAGAAAAAGAAAAAGAAAAGAAAGAAAGAAAAGAAAAAGAGGAAAAAGGAAGAAAAAGGAAGAAAAAGAGGAAAAAGGAAGAAAAAGGAAGAAAAAGAGGAAAAAGGAGAATTTCGGGAATTCGAAAAATTCCCGGAAATTCGACAACCCGGACATTCACGAAAATTCAGTAAGAAATTCCCCGGAAATTTAAATTCAGAAAAATTAAATAAATTATGAAAAAATTCTAAAAATTAGAATTTTAATTCTAGAAATTATTTTCAGCAATCGAGATAAGGAATCGGGAGAAATGGAGTGCGGGCGCGATCGATAAGCGGAATTCGCCGACCCGGAAAAAGGTAAGGGATGCATGTGCAGCACTGTAAGGATACTCAGTCTGCATATTTTAAATTGAAATATTTTATGCAATTATTTTATGAAAAATTATTATGATGTATGATTTGCTGAAAATAATTTGGAAAGAAGTACTGGCTGAAAGATTTTAAACTGTATTTTTCCGTGTAGGAGGTTAGTAAATCGGCAGCCGTTATGCTGCCGAAAATTTTAGAAAAACTTTATAAAATCATATTAAATGATTTTATTTCCGAATTTCGATAGTAAATCACGAAACATGAGGAAATTTCTAAATTTCATAAAACATGAATATAATGGGATGGAACTTTAGAATATTCATGTATTCGAGAATGATGATAATGAAATCATCGAAAATTCTCGGAATAGATAAATTACACGAATTACGAGGTGAAAGATGAAGTGGAATATAGTGAATATTCTTATGAATATTTTTATAAATATTCACTAAAGGATTTTAAACCTTATGGTTTTATATTATGGAATTTTATATTTATATAAATTCCATATAAGTTTATTTTATGATGAAAATACGGTTTTGAGACTGGTTGGCATTCCTATCATGCTGATGCATGATATGTGACCTGTTTAGTCCCGGTCGACGCCTAAATCAGTGATCCACCGAGGACAATATAGGTTATGGGTATAGATTTGACTGGCGTATTCTCTTACCCTCCGAGGTTTACAGTATGATAAGATTGATGTCTATCTTAGACTCCATAAATGATTGGTGATATGTTAAAAAGGAAAGTATTTTACATAAGATGGAATATGCCAACCGGAAAATGTGATACATGATGGGTGACATATGAAAAGAACATGTTTTATATAATATGATGAGAGAATCAATTGAATTATAGCAATTTTTACAAAATGCTCATTTAGGTACTGATTATAGTACAGTGAGATGATTCTCATAAAACATGAGATACAAACATGTAATATGTTTTCAAAAAGGAAGAAATGATAATTCTAATATTCTTTCTATGGTCTTAAATGGAATATGAGATCATAAGTACTACATGAGATCTGATAAGACAGTGGAAAGTACATATGGCGTAAAGGCCAAATCGAGCAGAGACTCGATGACTTTACCGTGTGAGCCACCTCTAGAATCCTTTGGGAACTAAGTGCTGCACGTGTTCTGATGTATTAGTAAAGGCCAAACCGAGCAGAGACTCGATGACTTTACCGTGTGAGCCACCTCTAGAATCCTTTGGGAACTAAGTGCTGCACGTGTTCTGATGTATTAGTAAAGGCCAAACCGAGCAGAGACTCGATGACTTTACCGTGTGAGCCACCTCTAGAATCCTTTGGGAACTAAGTGCTGCACGTGTTCTGATGCATTAGTAAAGACCAAACCGAGCAGAGACTCGATGACTTTACCGTGTGAGCCACCTCTAGAATCCTTTGGGAACTAAGTGCTGCACGTGTTCTGATGTATTAGTAAAGGCCAAACCGAGCAGAGACTCGATGACTTTACCGTGTGAGCCACCTCTAGAATCCTTTGGGAACTAAGTGCTGCACGTGTTCTGACGTATTAGTAAAGGCCAAACCGAGCAGAGACTCGATGACTTTACCGTGTGAGCCACCTCTAGAATCCTTTGGGAACTAAGTGCTGCACGTGTTCTGATGTGTTAGTAAAGGCCAAATCGAGCAGATACTCGATGACTTTACCGTGTGAGCCACCTCTAGAATCCTTTGGGAACTAAGTGCTGCACGTGTTCTGATGTGTTAGTAAAGGTCTAAGTTCTGATGGGGATGCGACAAATGTCGAAGGATGAAATAGATCTTGTGCACATGAGATATGATGTGTGTGATATAACGGATTTTGTTTATATATGCCACTCAAACATGTGCTACTTGAATGTTCGTCTCGTTCACACTTAATCATACTGATAAAAAGAATGATGCCTTGTGAACTTAAGAATGAAATAAACTTTAATAGCTTACTTTGCTTTTTAAAGGACGGTACTAATTAAGAGAGTACATTAAAACATGAAATGAATTTTAAAGAAATAAAATGATGATTTAACTAATATTCTTTTCAAGGATCATATGGATATTAATTATTCTATTTAAAGGCTTTATTTCGTAGAAGCATTATTTTGAAAAGAATATGAAAAAGGTTATGAAAGATTGAAAAGGAAAAGGATTTATTAATTCAAAACAAAAAGAAAAAATTTTTCTCTACAGTTGCTTCTAGGTTCCGTAACAAGTATGGTATTCTAAAATACCTACCTTACTCCATTCGGATTCCTAGCCGACTGCAGTATCTTTCCTACATGCGAGCCTAGAGCCCATAGGAAAAATGAAAAAGATTTTCAGCATATAGGAAGCTGAGTATCAAGTGAGGCATATAATTCTCTTACTGAGCCGTGGTTTTGCTCACCCCTTAATTTTCAACATTTCAGGTTTTGATGAATGTGAGTTCAGTGGATTGTGGATCCTGGCTGTACACGAAGGACAATGTGTCAGACCGACTGTTTATTTGAGGTATGATCATTTATTCTCTGTATTTAGACATGTCAACAATACTACTTATCTGATAAATTACGATAGGGGATGTGTATAATAGAAACAATACATTGTAAAATTGTTTAACAGTCAGTACAAGTAAAGTATCACAGACAGCCCAACCGGTTAAGATGTGTATAAGAAGATGAAAAATGTGGTCACGGGTCGTGACACAGTAACAGTAATAGTATGATGCATGAAACTCGGGGCCTAAGTCTCAAAACAGTATAAAAACCGTACCATAGCCTTTATGGATCTTATTCAAAGTAATTTGAAATATTTCATGTTTATCCATAAGGCTCTCACATTTTCATATGTCATCACCTTTATAGAATTTATAAAATAAATAAAATCATCAATTAATTCCATAAAGGTATAAAAATATTCATTTTCTCATAAAAATATCTTTAAGGAAATCAAATGAATTAAATCATTTGTTTGAAGAATTATTTTTCAAAAAGGTATTTTATTCCCCATTTTCGCATACAGTAAATCCATCAGTAAATATTCATGTATTAAGTGAGAAAGTAAATAAATATTCAATTTGAATATTTAATATCACATAAAACAAATCAATTTCTCACTTTAATAAAAATATAAAACATGAATATTTAATTTCTCATAACTTTCTCAAAATTTCTAATTTATGGAAAATTGATGGAAATTATATTCAAAATTTTCCATTTAAATCATTTCATGCTTCTAAAATATTTTGGAATATTTTAGAATATTTTTGGAAAATTTCCGACAGCATAACAGCTGCGGATTCCTAACTTCCTGCACACAGTCACAGTATATAAACTAGCTTTTCAACCACAGATTTTGCATGTTTTCAAACCAAATCATGTATTCAATATGCTCATAACATTTAACTCAAGAAAACATGCAATTCATTATATCACTACAACTCACACACTCTCCCCTTACCTGTACGGTGTCATTTCATTCAAACCGTACACTTTGTGACCTTGGACCACTGATTAGGTCCTTATTCATCTTCTTTCCCATTTCGTGGATTTAGCTTCAGAGCTGCAGAAGATAAGTCGTACAAGGTCAATTCCGAAACAATTCCGAAATATACATATACACTAAGTATTCTTAAAAATGCTACTCATTAAGGTAGAATTATTCTTTATAAGAATTTTAGACCTATCAATGCCTTTCTATTCATAACGGAAAATATCTAACTCCGATTAATGCACAGTCAATTTTTTTATGTAATCTGAGTTAATTTCCTATCCAGGAGTATAAAGCCCATTTTCTAGTTCATTCCATATTGTTTCTCGCAACTTTTCAAAGTTCAGCCCAATTCTGACCCATATTGCAGGATGGTTTCCTGACCTTTGTGCATTAAAAATTATATTTTTGATTATAGAGACATCCAAAAATTATGAATCTAAGACCATATGAATCATAATCCAATTTCATATTCATAATAGTGAGTTTCATTATTTTATCATTTCGGAATTATTTTTAATGATTCCTCAAAGTTACCCTGTTTCCAGATGCATTCTGGCTGATTGTCTACTGACCTTTATGTACATATTGGACCATATCTCAAGATAGGTTTGTTCAAATTATGAAAACTAAGAACCATATTATTCTAGACTCATTTACCTTTCCAGAAACATAAAGCTTGCAGCCAAATTCAATCTGTGCTATTTTCTACAATTTTTCAAAGTTTCCACAGAGCATCTCGCCTATTGCACTGAGTGCCCTGTGTTCAGCTGCCTATATCTCAGGCTATACAACTCCAAATTAGGTAATTCCAAAGCTGAATTTTTCCTAACTCATGAGGCTAGCTTTCATAATATTTACAGAATTTATTTCTTTCTAAAACCCCCAAACTGAATTTTTCAATTGGGCTCGGACAGGACAGTTCTTCCAGCAGAATTGTAATCTACACTTAGCATTTTGTTTCTTTTCTTTCCTCAACTTGTGCCAATTCCATGATCTAATAAAGCTTAGCTAAATTAATGCTAGGATAATGCTTCTCATGCTAAGAATTATAAAAATTCATCATGTAATATCAAGTAAACCATAGACTTGTAAAAACTCACCTTGACCGAAATTCACTCCTAAAACAGAAAATATTTCTGTCTCACGTTCAGTCCCTCTTCTTGGCCTTCTTGGCTATTCAATTGATGGAGGAAAGGTTGATGGTGAAGGCTTAGATGATTAAGTATCATGTGTGTATAATTTTTGCTGATTTTCCTTGGATGAACGGAAGCCAAACAGAACCCAAAATGCAATATAAAACTGATGGCTTGTGGATAGCAGAGGAATCGGTGGGAGAAGATTTTGCTGAAGTTTTATTTTCAATCTAATCTTCTTTTATTCATGCTAGCCTATCATGCTTTGCCACTTAGCCTCCTATCCATTTTCCTTCATCATTTCAAGTCTTAAAATGCATTAAATGGTGAAGACATTGCAGCAAGAAGAATGGCGTGGGACACATTGCTTGTTGCTATCCGTTTTTGACCAAGTTCCATGACCCTTTTGTAAATTTTTTTTTATCCACTGAAATTTAAACACATGTTGTTTCTATCTTCCTATCCTTTTATACTACTCATATTGCAGATTTTATACTACAAAATCATGATTGAATTCCTTTAATTTCAATCTGAAAATCGGTACCAAGGCTGCAGCAATAGTTGATGTGCAGTCCCTCCTTTACTTGGCTGCACGTTTCTTTTTCCATTTTTTTTTCCAGCCAATTAAATTAGCCTCATGTTCATCTTCAATTTTCTTCCCTTTTTATTATATTTTATACAATCAATTGTATCTTATTTTTCCTTTAAAATTTTTCCAGCCATTCAACAAAATGGCTAGCAAAAGTGGCGCACTGCAGTCCATTTTGGCTGCACTTTCCTTGATTTATTTTGCCACCTTTAATGTATATTTCAACCAATAAAAATTCAACCATATATTCAATTAATAATTCACATACACAATAATAAATTTTCCCTTCTCTTATAACTCATGTATTTGTATCATATCCCATGAGAATCACACTTCCATTTTAACTTTCAGATTTCTTTTCTTTCTTCCTTCTATACTCTAAATTCATCATTCAATATTGGTCTCATCTCAATACACCATATGATAATTTATGTATCCCATAATTCCAAATTGAGAGTGGAAATTTACATTTAATCCTTATTTAAATTCTACTTAATAATTAAATTCCACTATCAATTATTTACAACATATAGTGTACAGCGTAATAAAATTGGGTCTCACAATAGTACCTCCTTAGGCACTTTATCATATGCTTTCTCCAAATCTATAAAGACCATATGGAGATCTTTACCAAGTATTTAAGAGTGCTCCATAACTTGTCTAAGCAAATATATTGCCTTCATAGTTGATCGACCAGGCATAAAACCAAATTTATTCTCCTATATCTCTACATTCTTCCTTAGTCTCCGTTCTATCACTCTCTCATAGTTTCATCGTGTGACTCATCAATTTTATGCCTTGATAGTTGGCGCAACTTTGAATATCTCCCTTGCTCTTATATAGAGGTATCAAGACACTCTTCCTCCATTCCTCCGGCATTTTGTTAGTGTGCCAAATCTTATTAAACAGATTTTTCAACCACCTAACTCCTACATTTCCAAGGCATTTCCAAACTTCAATTGGGATGTCATCAAGTCCAACAGTTTTTCCGTTCTTCATCATCTTTAGTGCCTCTTTTACCTCTGTCTCTTTGATTCTATGCATAAAGCACCGATTAAAATCCTTGAGAGGTACCGAGATATTATCCAAAACTTTATTTTGTCCGTCATTAAATAATTTGTCAAAATAATCATGCCATCTGTTTTTAATGTCATTGTCTTTAACGAGAGTTTTTTTATGCTCATCCTTAATACATTTCACTACTCCTAGGTCGCGTCTCCTCTTTTCTCTTGTTCTCGCCAATCTGTATATCTTTTTCTCTCCCTCCTTTGTGTTCAACTTTCGTAAATCTCTTTCGCAACCTTCGTCTTAGCTTTTGCCACAGCCTTCTTTGCCTCTTTTTTAGCTAACTTATATTTCGTAAAACTTTCTTCTGTATTATTCTTCTTCAAAGCCTTGTAACACTCTCGCTTAGTCTTTATAGCGTCTTTTACTGCTACAGTCTACCATTTTGCATCCTTTCCAATCGGCACTTTTTCGTTTGATACTCCTAATGTCTCTTTGCCCACCTCCCGAATGCATTTTGCCATCTTATTCCACATTACATTTGGGTTCCCTTCTGTTATCCAATCCTCTTTTTGAATCCAACTATCTCTACTTGTTGTATGATAATCTTCTTTTAGCTTCCACCATCAAATCCTTTCAGTTCCTTTTTGTTGGTTCCTTCGATGTCGTCTATCTATCTTTATATCTAGGACTAGGAGTCTATGTTACGCAGTAACACTCTCACCTAAGATAACCTTACAATCCAAACATCTATGTCTATCCCTACTCTTAGTTAAAAAGAAATCTATCTGACTTGTCTTGGTCCACTTCTAAAGGTTATAAGATGAGAATCTCTCTTCCTAAACAATGTGTTTACTAGGATTAGGTCATAAGATAAAGCAAAATCTAAGATAACATCCCCACCCTCGTTTCTTACACCATAACTAAAACCCCTATGTATGCTCTGAAAACCTTCTCTACTTGTACCAACATGTCCATTAAGGTCGTCGCCAATAAAAAGGTTTTCTCCTAGAGGCACTTCTTGTACTACCTTATCTAAATCCTCCTAAAACTATCATTTACTAACCTCATCAAGTCCTATCTGGGGTGCATACACGCTAATGACATTCAACACCTCTTCTCCTAAAACTAGCTTAACCAAAATAATCATATCCCCTTGTCTCTTAATCTGTACAACATCCATATGGTACTCTTTATCTATAATGATACCTACTCCATTTCGGTTTCTATCTTTCCCTGTGTACCAATGCTTACATTACCAAGGTGCTATCTCCCTAGCCTTTTCCCCAACCCATTTGGTCTCTTGAAGACACAAGATGTTAATCCTTCTCCTACTCATAACCTCACAAATCTCAGCTAACTTACCACTGAGCATACCTATATTCCAAGATCCTAACCTAAGCTTATGGTTATGGTTATGGACTAGCTTCTTTACCCACCCCCGTCCATTGTGGTAGGGGAACGTTTGCCTATTTAACACCACATCCAGGCGTCAATGTGGCACGTCAGTTCCGGGCGACAGCCTAGCAACCCTTGCCCACTTTTCACTACACCAGAGCTCTGATACAGCGCGTCGCTGAGTATGGGACGCCCCAACGATGTTCTGATATTAGTTCATTTCATGAGATTGGACTAGTTTTTATGGCTGGTTGTCCAAACCTACTGCCACCCTCCTCTTTTACCCGGGCTCGGAATCGGCTGCGTTAACTCACACAGGCGGAGTTGGAAATTAACATGAATAATGAATAAAAATTAATTGTAAAATTTAAATTGGGAAAATAATAAATATAATGAAGAATGAAATATTTGACTATAAGAAATAATTTTAAAAAATAGAATTTTAATGAAATCAAAATTAAGATAATAAGTTAACATGAATATAGTTAAATTTTGTAATTAATAAGAAATAAAATAGATTTACCATGAAATTGATAAATAAAAAATAAGGATTAATAGAATAATTATTAGAATTGAAATATGAATTATTATTATTGGATGAAATTAGATTTGGGAAAAGTCTTCAATTTAATTATAGTTAGATTAAAAAATTTAGTGAGAAATTAAATAAATAAAATTATTGAAATTAACAAAATGGAAAATGGGCACCTATAGAATATCTATTATAGTATATGTGGGATTTTAAATATAATTCGGGATTATTAGTGACATGGGAATTAAAGAAGGAATATGATTTAATTAAAATTATATTTCGGTATTTAGTAGAAAGTAAAATAGGTTAATTGTTGAAAATAATAAATAGAAAATAGAAATCAATGAAATCTTTATTAGAATCATCTTATGGAATTTTGAATATAATTTAGAATTATTGTGCAGCGCAGTACGAGAAATAAAGCGTAAAGGGTGCTACCAGATTTTATACTGCACGAAAGTAGATGTAAGAAACATGCATAAGAGTCGCATAGGATATGTTTTATTTACAATTAAAACTTCTCGAAAATCTAGTTTTAATCGTTCCTCACCCAATTTTCCGAACACAAGAAATAGAATTTATCTTTAATTCCTACAAGTCTAAATATTGCATTACATGAAATGTTTTACATGAATTGATTTAAATGAAATGATTTACATGCATTGAATTACATTAAATGATTTACATTAAGTGAGTTACATGATACGATTTACATGAAATATACTACTACTATTATTATTATTATTATTATTATTATTATTATTATTATTATTATTATTTTACATGATATGATTTGCATTGTATTAATTTACATGAAATGATTTACATGAATTGAATTATATGAAATGATTTACATGAATCGAATTACTTAGAATGATTTACATGAATTGAGTTATATGAATTGATTTACTTGAAATGATTTAAATGAAATGATTTATATGAATTGATGTATATGAAAGGATTTTATGAGATTGATATCTCCCTAATGATCGTGCATACAAGACAGCGGTGATTAGGTTAGGAGACGTCCCAGACCTTCCCTTTTTCATGATATGACTGTGGGAATTATGGTCAAACCCACATGTTTACACAGTGAGCACTTGACCAGTGCGAACTGTGAGTGATCGATGATAGCGATTTGTTATAGTGTTTCATAGGATTGTCTAAGGAATTCTAGATCCCTAGCCTTCTTATACAGGTCCCTCACAGGATATAGTGCGTGCATAAATCTCTAGGAGATTATTTTTCTATCGATATGTGATACTTGACAGATGATTGATTTATCGAATAATTTGACTTACGAGAATAGTATATGATTTGACTGAAAAAGTTATGATTTGAGTTTTAAAGTACACGTTTTCATGATATATATGCATATAATGTATTTTAATGACTTTATGAGAATTGTTTTACTGCACTAAATTGTGTCGTTTTACAGAAACATCTTGAAATAATGATTTATATATTGATATCTATTTGAAATTGCATTACATGCATTATCAAGTGCTTCATATTGATTTGTTAACTCATGTCCAACTGTTTATTCCCTATAGTCACATCTAGGAACCGGAACATGACAGGTAATTCAAAGTACCTCCCATACTCCACCCGGTTACCTAGCTGACTATAGTCTCCTTCCTATACTATCCCCTAGAAAGCCGTTAGGAAATAATGTTTTTATTGCATTTTAAAAATTATATTTAATATGTCTTTTTCATAATTAGTTTAAATAAATCATTTTATTTAATTGCATATAGTATACACTTTTATATATGTTTCTTACTGGGCTTTCCCCAGAGCTCAGCCCTTTACTCACCATCCCAGATAGCTCACCAATGTAAGTACCATCCGCTGCGATAGGATAATTGAAGAGAATTACTAAAAAGGTGAAGTGCTTAGTGGCCAGGTATATGTGGAATTTTACATTTATATTCAGACTAGTATATGCAAAGCAATAGTAGATAATATTGGAATGTAAATAGTGTAATGACTGATTCAAGATTGTATATAAATTTTATGGGATGTAATTATAATTAATTGTTATGAATAGAATTTTCAATATTATATTATAGATTTTATTATGATCTTATATTTATTATTTATGGATTAATTTATTTAATGATATAAAAAATATATACTTGAAATGAAAATTGTATATTGAACTTACTTCGATGCCGACCGCAAACCAATTGATACCTAGTAATTGAATAAAAAATAGTATCGAAAAGGAAAAATTTAGTTCAAAATTTTCTAATTTCGGACGTTACAACTATATTAGGAATTGTGGCTGGATTTGAGAAATATAAACCGTGTTTTCATGCAGGGGGTTAGGATAGTTATAGCTGTTATGCTGCCAAAATTTCTATAAAAAAAAATAAGCAATTTACACTAGCAGGAATGCAACCTAAGTAAGAAATTAAGTTACAAAATGAAAAAGTTAGCCTAATACTTCCACATTTTCGGGGCATGACAGTTTTTTTTTTGTATCAGAACAAGGGTTATCTAGTATTGTCAGTGTTAGTAGTCAACATAAGGTTACATCCCAAATATCTGTGCTTGTTTGGTTATAAATTGAGTATATCTGTTAAAGTTTTGCATTAAACCCTATGATGTACGTGCAGGCAAGCTCAACCACCTCCATCACATGCTCCCCACCAAGAGAGCCCAAATACCAAAATAAACAGGCTCGAACAAAGTATGAAAAAGGGTTTGACAATATCACTGCTATGTTGGCTTAAAATTTTGGGACATACATCTCAGATACAGGTGCCACAGTGCCCACACCTACTTCACCACCACCTCATCCTCCACAGGCTCCCCTGGCACCCCTAGCCCCTCAACCTCTAATCCCATGGCCCAGAGATGATAAAGATGCGAGCATATTACAAGACTTTCTTAAGATGAATCCCCTAGAGTTTAAGGGGATTATGGATCCAGTTAAGGCAGAAGAGTAGCTATTAGAGTTAGAGACAGCTTTTGATTACTTGGGGTGCACAGTTGCCGAGAAAGTCAGTATGGGTACTTATATGTTGAAGGGTCAGGCAGGACATTGGTGGAGAGCCATTAAGAGATAGTTGACTACCCGACATCCAGTGATTAGTTGGTTGGAATACCTTTCTATCAGTCTTCAAAACCTAGTATGTTCCTCGCACTGCTTAGAAAAAGATGCAGACAAATTTTTTAGATTTAGTACAAGGCAGTATGTTGGTTGATGAGTATAAAAACCAATTTACGACCTTGATGAGATATGACCTCAAGATAGTCAAAGATAAAGAGTGCAATATCGAGAGGTTTTTTTAGGACTGAGACCAACCATCCAAGATAGATTATTAGGGTTCCATATTATTGAGTTTGAGGATCTTTTAGACGAGCTCAGGATATAGAGAGGGGTTTAGATTTTACATAGGTACATGGGTCTAAAGGTAAGAGTAAGGGCAAAGGCAAAAGGACAGAGAGTTCCCGCAGAGCAAAAGCGGAGTCCACTTAAAAGACAAAGGATTGATGAGTCTCGAGCAAGGGTTGATAAGCCCAAGACTCCTATTGATATAGTAGAGACCACCAAAGGCTCCTAGAAGGTTGTCACACGATGCAGAGATTGTGGTAGGACACATGGTTAGCCATGCCACTAGGTCACTGGCAATTGTTTTAAGTGTGGGGAAAAGGGTTATTTGATAAAGGTTGCCCACAAATGCAGGATAAGACCCCATATCCTTAAGACCCACCATGACAGCAGCCAGAGACATGGGCTTCACGGAGACAAGCCCTAGAAAGATGAGCTACCGCAACTAAGAAAGGTAAGAAGCATGTCACTAAGAGGCGTGTATTTGCATTAGATAGGGAGACTATCGACACCTCCTCTGAGACTATTAAAGGTAATCTTTTGTTTACAATCATGAGGTGCATGTTTTATTTGACCCAAGGTCCACGCACTCATTCATATCACTACAGTTTGCACACAATCTGCATTTAGAATGCATATTAGCACACGCATGTATGAATCTCAAATGACGGATATGGTGTGTAGGAACTATGAAATTAAGGTAGGAGACAAGTAATGTTAGCAAATTTAGTTTTGTTAAACATGTATAGCTTTGATGTAATCTTAGGCATGGATTGGCTAGTCATTAATCGTGTAAGTCTAAACTACTACACTGAGACTGTAAACTTCTTCTGACCTGACAAATTTGATGTATATTTTTCCATTAAGAAATAAAATATACGATGTTATGTTCTGTGAAGTTGTATGATGTTTATATATTTGAAATTACTAATAAATTTATTCGTGGGAAGGTTATATTGCCTTTGTCTTCAATACAAGTCGAGAACCTCCTTGCATATCAGATATACCAGTGGTTTGTGAGTTTTTCGACGTGTTTTCGGATGAGTTATCGAGGTTATCACCAAAGAGAGCTAAAGTTCGCTATTGATTTAGTGCCGGATACTTAACCTATCTCTAAACCTCCCTACCGGATGGCACTAGTTGAATTGGAAGAATTAAAGAAACAGTTGCAAGAGTTACTTGATAGGGTTTTATTAGACCAAGTGTGTCTTTGTAGGGTGCTCCAGTACTGTTTGTGAGAAAGAAAGATGGTAGCCTCCGATTATGTATCAACTACAGGTTACTGAATAAGGCTACAATTAAGAATAAGTATCCCCTACCAAGAATAGATGAATTGTTTGATCAATTGAAAGGGGCTTCAGTGTTTTCTAAGATTGATTTGTGATCAGGCTATCATCAGTTGAGGATTAGGAAGGAGGATGTACTAAAGATGGCTTTTAGAACTTGATATGGCCATTCGAGTTTCTAGTGATGCCTTTCGGTTTAACCAATGCCTCTGTCACTTTCATGAATTTGATGAATGATGTGTTTCGAGAGTATCTGGACAAATTTATGATTGTCTTTTAAATGATATTCTGATCTATTCTAAGTTTCGGGAGGAGCACGAGCAGCATTTAAGGATTGTGCTCCAAACTCTTCGAGATAAGCAACTTTATAGGAAGCTCAGTAAGTGTGAATTTTGGTTAGATCGTATAGCTTTCCTTGGTTATATAGTATTTAAAGACAGGGTGTCAATTGATCCGTCTAAGGTTGAGGCAATACTCTAATGGGAGAGACCGAGGAAGTGATTGAGATTCGAAGTTTCCTGAGATTGGCAAGGTACTACAAGAGGTTTGTTAAGGGTTTTTCTCGAATTGCAGCTCTATTAACTAGGCTTACATGCAAGGGAGTTCCATTTAAATGGTCAAATCAATGTGAGCAAAGTTTTCAAGAGCTTAAGCGAAGATTGACTATAGCACCAATCTTGAACATTCCGAGTAGATCTAGAGGCTTCGCTGTATATAGTGATGCTTCCCATCAAGGTCTGGGTTGTGTGCTGATGCAGCATGGTAAAGTAGTTGCTATGGATCACACTAACTTAAAGACCGTGAGCATAACAACCCTATGCATGATTTGGAATTAGCCACAGTGGTTTTTGCTCTGAAGATATGACGACATTATTTGTATAGTGAGAAGTTCCAGATCTTCACTGACCATAAGAGTTTGAAGTATATATTTGATCAGAAGGAGCTTAATATGAGGCAGAGACGTTAGATAAAGCTCTTTAAGGATTATGACTACGAGATTCTGTACCACCTAGGCAAGGTAAACATAGTTGTAGATGCTCTGAGCAGGAAGAGTATAGTTTCTATTACGATGGTCAGAGAATGAAACTTGCTTGAGCAGTTCACCGAGCTCAATATCAGTGTTGAGACAGTAGATGTCGGGTTTATGGCTAGCCTTCAGATTAAGTTGAGTATCTTAGATTAGATCAGGTCAAGGCAGAGAAATGATCAGAGATTATTGGACATGGTTAGCTAGGCAGAGCAAGGCTTGCAGTCAGATTTTACAGTTAGTGATGATAGGTTATTGAGGTTCAATGGCCGCATATGTGTTTCGAACGATGATACCCTAAGACAGAGGATTTTGAGAGAGTCCCATTATTCTCGCTACACCATGCATCTTGGCAGCACTAAGATGTACCATAACCTGTGTAAGGTGTATTAGTGGGTTGGTATGAAATGAGACGTGGTAGAGTTTGTGGCCAGATGTTTAATCTATTAGTAGATTAAGGTTGAGCACCAGAAGCCAGCAGAGCTACTTAAGTCTTTACCGATGCCTACATGGAAATGGGAGCACATTACGATGGATTTTATTATGGGCTTACTGAGGACCTGGAGAGGTCATGATGCAATTTGGATTATTGTTGATAAATTGACTACGAGTGCCCACTTTCTTGCCATTAAGAGTATAGATTCACTGAATGCATTGGTAGACTTTATGTCAAAGAGATTGCTCAATTACATGGGGCTCCTTGAGCATCACTTCTGATAGAGATTCTAGGTTCACCTCTCGATTTTGGACTCATTTTCAAGAAGCCATGGGATCTCAATTGCATTTGAGCATCACCTACCATCCTTAGACAGACGGTCAGTCCGAGTAGACCATTCAAACCTTAGAGGACGTGTTGAGGGCATGTGCACTAGACTTTAAGGGTTTATGGGATGACCACTTGCCCCTCGTAGAGTTTGCCTATAATAACAGTTATCATACTAGTATCGGGATGGCACCATACGAGGCTATATATGGTAGGAGATGTAGGTCCCCAATGGCTTGGGAAAAAGTGGGTGACCGAAAGATTTTGGCTCCCGAACTTGTTGAAGAGGTAGCTAAAGGTGCTTTGATTATTTGTGACAGACTTAAGACTACCCAGAGTAGACAAAAGAGTTACGCCAATATGCTTAGATGGCCATTTAGGTTTCAAGTTGGAGACTCTGTGTTTGTGAAAGTATCTCCGAGTAAGGGAATCATGCGCTTCGGGAAGAAAGGAAAGTTGAGTCCTCATTTCATTGGTCCATTTGAGATATTGGAGAGAGTTAAGGATGCTGCCTACCTGTTAGCTTTGCCACCACAGCTTCTGGGATACATAACGTCTTCCATCTCTCCATGTTGAGGAAGTATCATCCGGATCCTTCCTATGTTATCAAGTATGAACCATTGGATATTTAAGAAGCATAAGCAATGTTGAGCAGCCAGTTTGGATCCTTGACAGAAAGGAAAGGGTACTTCAATCTAAGACTATTCGACTTGTTAAGGTTCTATGGCAATACCACCCGACAAAAGAAGCTACGTGGGAGCTAGAGAGCCTTATAAGAGAGAAGTACTCACACTTGTTTGATGGACCAACTTGAATTTGGAGGATCAAATTCCTAAAAGATGAAAAGAATGTGAAACCTGAAATTTCCATATTATTATTTAATTGAAAACTAGAAGGAATTTCAATATATGGATTTGGTGTTTATGCAGGGCTCGGAAGAATCGAAAAGCTCGAATTAGGGGCACAAAGCTCAAGCACGAAACTCGAGGTAAGATTTTGAATTAAAGTATTTTTTCGAGGATTTATATTAAAATAAGTAAGATTTGATGTTTGAAAGAATGAATTGAAAGGTTTGAAGTGAAAAAGTTCTTGAAATTCTAAGCTAGCACTAAATTGAGAAAATTAACCACATAACTGAATAAACTTTGAAATAAATCCCATAAATTCATAAAAAAAAAGAAAAAGAATAAAAATTATTTTGACCCCATAATAAGTCAATATAGGGTATAATTAACTTAGAGAATTAAATTTAAGTGGAAAATTTGAGGTAAAGACATTTAAATAAATTTTGAAAGAAAATTGAAAATTTTAATGGTTTCATGTCAGAAATGACTAAATCGCGTAAAACGAACCCAACCGGAAATTTTTCCCAAACAAAAGTGTGCCAAATTTCATGGAAATACACTAGACACATAGTAAAACACTTGAGAAGTGGCTAAATCACTAAAATGGGCTGGAAAATATTTTTTTTATGGATTTATTGGTACAAGCCAACTTGCAGCTAGATTTTTTGCTCATTGCTAGCTTTGCTTTTGGGTCAAATTGAATGGGCTAAGAGTGGAGAATGCGCCTGAAATTTTAGCCCAAGAAAGTAGACCTAATTCAGTCTCCAGAAAGGTATTATAACCCTCGTAACTTGAGGGAACCAGAAAGAACTCCCTTTCTAACCATCATACGCGTCCTCCTCTACTTTACCTTATGAGATTTTTTCGGTCACATTCCAAGTTGATTTAGAGTTCGATCAAAAAGGACCAATTGTTCTTCCATAAGTCCCCTACAGCAAAAAAAAAATTGGCCAGAACAAAGGTCATTTGTTTAGTGAAAAGTTATTGAGAAGAAATCTGGACAGAACTGCCCTGTTTTACAAGGTGAGAGAAAGTGATTTCCTTACTTCTTTGATGGATTCTTAAGCTTGTTTATGGCGTTTCTAAGTTGTATAAATGTTGATTTACAACTGAGGGTGATTGTTAGCGGATGAATCTTTGGTCAAACCGGGGCAACTTTAAGGTAAAATTTTTGGAAGAAAATGAAGTTGAGATATGTTGATGTATGTCGAATTTGCATGATTTTGGCTAAAGCAAAATTTTGAAATGGATTTTCTAGGGTTAGGTTATGTTTTAGATAGCCTTGGTTCTATATGAAAATGGTGAAGTTTGCTTGGTTTGATAGTTGTATTGTGTTAGTTTAATATCGAAAAGTTTGGTTTAAGCTTCGGTTTAACCAAAAACGATGAAATGGTGAAACTGGGCAATTTAACAAACCTTAAAGTATTATGTAAAGTATTAAAAGAATATGTAAAATATTGTTTTGGTAAGTTAAGTCTAAGGAATTTAAATATATCAAAATGGCACGTTTATCGGTAAAATCGAGCAAGTAGAAAAGTTAGCAAATAAGGCCAATTCTAATAATATTTATGGTTACTTAAGATATATTAAAATATGTTAAGATAAGTATGAGTATGTATCGATAGTTTCATTAATTGTTTTGGGCAGCAAGTGGTGTAAGCATGCAAATCGAGGAGCGCCCGTGACTTGAGGACAGTTGCTGCCTTGAGATCTGATAAGTAAGGGATGTAATTTAAAGTTGTGATGGTGTCCCGTACTTTCATATTAATTTATAAAGAAATTTTTGAAGCATGAATTACGTTCCGAAGTTAATTTCCAAAGTTTTTGAAAATTAGTTAGACGTACCAATCGATTTCCAAAAGAAAAGTTTATCGCCTTAAAACCGTAGTTCATGTTTTATGTTAAATAAGTATGCTTAAGAAAACGAACCTGATGATTTCTATGCATGATTTCCAATAATGTCTTAAGTATGAAAATAAATAAGTTTTGAGACTAAAACCCCATTATAGTTTATGTCATTACCTGTCATGCTCGCCATATTGTGCATGTTTCTGTCCCTTGTGGCATATGTTTAGCCCACGTCATGCATGTTCTCACCCATATTGTGCAAGTTTCCGTCCCTTATGGGTATGTTGGTCTTTCGTGGTGCATGTTCACTATATGACCCTGATCAGGTCTACGATACTCTGTTCCCTCTTCAGAGGATGATTAGTCATGACTTGCATACTGGCTATATGGTCCCACCTAGTCTCCATGAACTCTATGATTAGCTTTATGAATTATGATGTTAAGTTTTTAAAGTGTGATATATGTTCGAAACATGTATGAATTTAAATATGTATTAAAGATTTTGCATGATGATTTAAAGTATGAAATGTATTCTTATGATCTCGTTTTTCTGCATATGCCGATATTGTTACTATTCTAAATGCATTTCTTACTAGGATTTACAAAAGCTCACCCCCCTCTTCTCTTTACAGATTATTTGCAGTAATTATCCCCTTGCTTGTTGCGTACACGACATAAGCTGAGGGATGCATCTCTCGTTTGGCTACTTTTTGTACACATATAAGGTATACTCTTATTTTTGATACCAGACATCCTGTACAGCACAGATATTTGTATATAAACGATACTTTTGGGATGTAATCGATATTGTATGTATGTAAATGTTATTTCAAGGAATAAATCAATATGATGTGATGTATATTAATAGAAAGTTGGGATATTATGAATGTTGTGTAAGTTTTATGGAATCTTATGGTTATGGTTAAGAAAGCATAAATAAAATCAACTGCTGTGGGATTATAAATATGTACTTTGAAATGAACTGTATTAGAAATTGTGGCTAGATTTGAAAAATATAAACTGTGTTTCCATGCAAGGGGTTAGGATAGTTACAGTTGTTATGCTGCCGAAATTTCTATAAAAAAAATAATAAGTAATTTACACTGGTAGGAATGCAACCTAAGTAAGAAAGTAAGCTACAAAATGAAAAAGTTAGCCTTAGACTTCCACGTTTCTGGGGTGTGACAATGTCTTTTTTCGGTATTCTCACTTTTTTTTCACCTTTTATTTGTTTTTTCTTTATCTTTTGCACTCCACTTTTTTTTTCTTCTTTATGTTTTATTTTTATTCTTTTTCTAATTTATTTCTTACCTTTTATTTATTTGCTTTTATATGGTTGAGTTCAAAACAGCATGTGTTTAGTGTCTTGATATAAAAAAAAAGATTGAATCCAAAGGATTGGTTTAGTGATATAAGACCCTTCTGAGTTTTTGAGTGAAAACGATTCATAGCAAAAAGTCCCGTGTTCGAATCCTTACCTAGTCAAATACTCTTGGGCCAGCACCAGCCATGCAACGCGAGCAGAGATTAGTTTTAACCCAAAGTAGTATAAGAATAACTCGTAGTTTACACAAAAAAGAAAGGATGGGAGAGAGAGATTTTTAAAAAATAGAAAAAAAATGGGGTAAAAGAAAAATAGAAAGACAGGAGGAAGAAAAAATTGAAAAAGAATCAAAATTAAAAAAACTAGAATCCTCTGTTGTTTGTTGAAGAAGATTGAAGCATAGAAAGGCAAAAAAAAAGATAAGAAAAGAAAATAGGTGATGAGAGGAATTTCAAAAAAAGTTACAAATTGAGTAGATCTTTGAGATCCAAAGTTTTTGATAACATTTGTGGTCAAATCATAAAACCAAATTAGATTTTTTGTTGCCTATTGAGAATGATTAAGGCATGAAAAAGGAAAAGAAAGTGAAAAAGACAAGAGAAGGAAATAGGTGATGAGAGATTCAAAAATGATTAGGTTAAGGTTAGAAGTTAAATTTTTAGGTCAAGATGATTTAACCAATGTTAGTAAATTACCACTTTTTTAAATTATTTTTTTTTTAATAACAATAAATTTAATATTGTAACAAATTTATTTTTTATAAATTTTTTAAAAGAAAATCTTTATAATTTTATAATTTTTTGCTTTTTTTAGTGCAAATTTCTTTTTTTATTTTTTAAAAATAAATCAAAGAATATTTTCAATCAAAGTCGAAATGATTGTCCTTATCTGCTTCTTTCTTCCTCCCCTCCCCCCTCCCCCCCCCCCCCCCCCCCCCCCCGCCCTTTTTTAACTTCTTCTCTTTTTCACTCTATTTCATAAATTTAAACAAAATTGCAAAACTAGAGAGATGAGAAGAATGTTAGAACCGCAAATTTTCTTAAACCAATCATGTACTCGATGTGTGACTACAAGTGTTTGTAAAACAATAAGGAAATTGTAAATTTCAAATATATGAATTATGAAGCATTGGGGGAATAGGAATCGAAAATAACAAGAAAACGTACACGTATGCCGTATATACGATATACGTTAAATAGATGTAAATGGAATTACGCGAATTGTGCACATAAGTTCACATACACACATGGACTGAATCAAATGCATGCATGCATATGTAAACTAAATGCGTGCAATGTACATGCATGCGAAAAATACATACATGTATAAACAAATATATATATGTCTAGTAAATTATATATGTAAGACATCAAGAAAAAAAACAAGAAAATGAATTAAATGCACATATAAATAAATGCGTATCAGTATAGAGATAAATATATTTATATTATGGACCTAAGAATAAAAGTAGGCACATGCTAATAAATAAAAACATTAGTATATGTGTAAATATATATAAGAATAAATATTGTTGAGAATGAAAAACAAGTATATATATATATATATATAAGCATATAGTATATATTATGCCATCATATAAATACAAACATATATATATATATGTACACTTATATATATATATATATATGTTTGATATCATAAATTAATGAGGCCTAAAACGATTCCCTTCTTAAAGGTGCTCTAGTAACATCACTCTTCAAAAGAAGCTACATGGGAATCGGAGAGTTTAATGAAGGGAAGTATCCTCACCTATTTTAGGATAACCTGAAGAAATTTGGAAGACCAAATTTTCTAAGGTAGGGAGAATGTTAGAACCGCAAACTTTCTTAAACCAATCATGTACTCGATGTGTGACTACAAGTGTTTGTAAAACAATAAGGAAATTGTAAATTTAAAATATATGAATTATGAAGCATTGGGGGAATAGGAATCGAAAATGACATGAAAACGTACACATATGCAGTATATACGATATACGTTAAATAGATGTAAATGGAATTACGCGAACTGTGCACGCAAGTTCACATACACACATGGACTGAATCAAATGCATGCATGCATATGTAAACTAAACGCATGCAATGTACATGCATGCGAAAAATACTTATATGTATAAACAAATATAGATACATGTCTAATAAATTATATATGTAAGAGATCAAGAAAATGAATTAAATGCACATATAAATAAATGCGTATCAACATAGAGATAAATATATTTATATTATGGACCTAAGAATAAAAGTAGGCACATGTTAATAAATATAAATATTAGTATATGTGTAAATATATATAAGAATAAATATTGTTGAGGATGAAAAACAAGTATATATATAAGCATATAGTATATATTATGCCATCATATAAATACAAACATATATATATATATATGCACACTTATATATATATATATATATATATATGTTTGATATCATAAACTAATGTATAAATATAAGAATTAAGTATATAAAAATAAAAATAAAAAGGGAGGAAACGAGGTTTGATGGGAAAACTCCCACCAAACCAGTACTAGTTCTGCCATAGCAAACCTCCTACCTATTACAATCTATAGTATATATATATTATAGAATAGAAAGATTTGAAAGGAAGAGGGGAGAGACACATGAAGAGATAAGGAAATTGAAAATAAAAGAAATAGAGAAAAGGACAGAGAAGAAAGACGAGAGAGAAATAGGAGATTTGAGGAAAGGATTTGAAGGAGTGATTCGATGAGAAAGCAGGGAGCAGCCGAACTGGTAAGGAGTGCTTAAACCGAGATAGGGAGAGAGCTGAAAGGAAGTGGTTCAAGGCTGGGAATTGGTGGTCCAATGGCGCTACTTCAAGCTCAGATTTAATGGAGAAAACTTGAGATTTTGACGATAGTTGAGGGCTGTTTCCAAGGTTGAACGAAAGCTTTAGGTGGCTGTGTTTCAGCTGAATAGAGGCTATTTTCTTTTGGACGGAGCTTGAAAGAAGAGAGGAGTGGCTGAGTTAAGGGCATTCGGGTCTCTGGGTGGCCTGTAATAAGGGTTGTAGGCAACTGTGATTTGGTGACTGGCGGAGGAGTAGAAAACAGAGCATTTTGCTGGCTGATTGCAGCTGCTTACAAGGGGTTTCTGCCACTACTTTGAAGGCTATAACCAAGCTAGAGTTTGAGGCATTGTAAGGCTGGATAGCGTGACTTATTGAGGAAGAAAAAAAATAGACCAAAAACAAGGCTGCAAGGTGGTCAGCTGCTGCATAAATCGAGAGACAAGGTGAGAGAATAAGAAAAAAAAAGAAAAAAATATATATACACATGTGTGCCAAGATATATATATATATATATATATATATATATATATATATATATATACATACATATGTAAATATATGTATAAGTACATATATATATATATATATATAATATGCTAAATACATGAGCATAGGCAAAAAGGAAATATAAATATATATGAACCTTGGTTTGGGTTAAATACAAGTCAAGATCATTAAATACATATATACATACCCATGTGTGTATATATATATTTTGAAATATTATTGGATTAGTACTAAATGAATTATCGATATTTGAAGGTGTGCGCGCATCGAGCTAGGTGTACGCATCAAATTCAAGGCATGTCTGCAAAGCTCAGAAGTTACATACGCTAAGCTACAACTTGGCAAGGCAATAGTGAGCTTAGTAGTATTTTCATAAGAATTTTATGGATGTGCTTAATTAATTTTGAGTGTGGTATAATATGGAATTGTAGGAAAATTGTAAGTTGGGAACCTTATGGATGATCAAGCAGCCAATAGGAATCTAGCTAAATTCGAGGCACTTGCCTAGTGTTTCGGTTTAAAGAAATCGGTAAGAGAGGTTGTATAGTGCCGTACTACTTTTATAAAAATATATATATATATATATATTTAGAATTTTATCAAGTTGATACTAAGCTGATCAACGGTGTTTGAATATATAGGGCGACGTTGAGGCGACGAACACAAATCCGGCTAAACTCGATGTTTGAACACTAAGCATAGGAATCAGTAAGATGTTTATACAATTCAGAATTAGAACTATATTGTATAAGTATAGTTAAGATTGAGTGATGATGGTAATGATCATTAAAGGCTGAAATTTAGTGATACACAAAGAGTGATAAGCCTATGGTATGATGGTAAATTGATGAAATGATTGAGTAATATTGGTATTATGATTGAATGATTTACGAAATAGGCCTTGAATGAGTTTGTTAATGTTTGAATGATTTTACCACTATTGTAAAAGTTGATAAGATAATATTTAAATATACTTGAAATACTAAAAGGATCCACATTTGGTGGTGGGGTCTTAGTATCGATATCGAAAAGTAAAGATGATTGATTTGATTGGTAAATGTTGTGAAATGAAATTGAATATTGTAGAATGATAGGAAATATTGAATTGACTTGTTAGATATGATCTTATTGAAATCGAAGGGATGAAATTGAGGAATTAAAGAGAAATGTGTAATGATGTTAAAGTTGGATATAAGCGATATATAGATGTGTTTTGAGGGTAAGGATTAAAGGAGGAATTGGCATTATGATTAGCACTGTATCAGATGATATTGCATCGATACAATTCATGAGCATGATAGTAAATCGTTTTAAACTCAAGTTTCATTTGAATTGCCTTTCAAGTATATTTTGTTTATAACTTGAGATTTTTAAAGGATTTATTCGTGTAACACTTATATGAATATTTTATATGTTGAATTGTTTTAAAAAGACTGAATACATAGTGTTAGTGTATGAATTTATATATGTAAATGATCTTAAAGAAATGTGTTACATACTTTACACTATTTTCATAAGAAAAGTGAAATCTTTAAATGTTTTATGAGACTATAGGCACCCTAAGAGAGTTAAACTCAATAAAGCATAGTGGAAACCTGTCGCATACCGTGACTACATTATTTTATGTTTTTCCACACATTTTATATGGTTGGGCTGTCTGCGATGCTTTACTTTCCTTTTTCATCAAAACTATTATATATTAAAATCACAATATTATTTACATCCCCTATCTTAATTTACAAGAAAGTAGTACTATGGATAAGTCTAAATACATAACATAAATGGTTTTACCTCCTAAAATGAATCAAGCTGTCACATTGTAACCAGATGTGCAGCCGAGATCCTCGTATGCAAGATCTCGCAGTCACTGAAAATCTGAAATGTTTAAAAAAAATAGGGGGTGAGCAAACCACGGCTTAGTAAAGGAATTATATGTAACTCTTGATACCCAGATATCTATATGTTATCAAATCTTTTTCAGATTCCTATAAGTACACTAGGCTCATATAGGAAGGATACTACAGTCGGTTAGGGATCCGGATGGAGTCCAGAAGGTATTTTGAAATACCTGTCTTGTCCTAGAACCTAGAAGCAACTATAGGGAGTAATTAATTTCGTGGAAATCAAATCCTTTTTCTTTTCATTCCATATCATTTCATTTAATGCTTTTATGAAATAAAGCATTTAAATAACATAACTAATTTTCATATATTCTTTAAGAAGATTATTAGTTTAAATCATCATCATTCTCATTTAAACTCATTTTATATTTTACTATACAATTCATAATTAGTATAGTACTTTAGATAGCAAAATAAGCTATTAAAATCATTTCCTTATAACATTTATATCATTTTAATCTAATATTTAATTTAAAATCATAATAAGAATATTATATTTATAAACTCCTCTTTCCTTTATGAAAACATATCACATGTTCATATTACACGTCTTATGAAAATCATCATGCAATATTGTGCTTAGTATAGTAATAAGCACTATGTAAAAGTACTATAATTCATTTTGATTTTTTCACATATCATATAAAACATTTCCTTTTTAACATATCACATATCATAGTGGAGACTGAGGCAATCACCCAAATCATACATGCTATAAACCCCGAAGGGTAAAGAAATAAACATATCAGATCTATAGCCATATTCTATATTGTCCTCGGTGGATCACTGATCAAGTGTCGATCGGGACTACATATCACATATCACATGTCACATATTACGTATCACATGTCAGCATGATAGAGGGGCCTACTAGTCTCAAAACAGTGTTTTTCATCATAAATTTACCTTTATGGAATTTATAGAAATAATTAAATTCATAGATAGAACCATAAAGGTTATATAATAAATCAAGTTAATATTTAAGAAAACATTTGTAAAATATTCACTTTATCCCTTTTTCAATTTCCATTTCATATCACATATAATTCATATATCGGGAGAATTTTCGGTGATATCATTATCACCAATTTCAATAACATGAATATTTTAAAAATAAAATTCGGTATATTAATGTTTTATTAAATAAATAAATTCTTCTTTTCCGTGAGTTGGAAATTACTTCTCATGTAAGAAAATCATTTATGATGATTTTTTCATCATTTTCTAAAATTTTTCGGCAGCATAACGACTGCCTATTGACTAACCTCCCTACACAATTTAGACAGATTCAACATTTTACAACCAGCCAATTTCCGCATTTTTCAACAAAATCAATACACCAATAATTTCATAAAATCATGCATATTCAATTTATGCAATCGAGATATCCCTACAGGCTACATATGCATCCCTTACCTCATTAACACTGTAAAGTAATGCTTTGAATTGCACCATTAATACCTCTTATTTCTCTGACAATAAGCTGCAAAATAACATTTTAATAAAATAAATATTCATTACTTACCTTCATAAAATTCCTTTACTTGCATAAACTCTTATTTTGAATCATCATTACTTAGAAAATACTATGAAATTCCTAGGATTTTTTTCATGGTGGCTGACTGTTTCATTAAATTTTTATTTCTATTTTAACATTATTTTGCATCATCACCATGCCAATAGTATCATCATACTTGATGGCCGAATGGCCCCTTTTGTTGGATAAGCCTACTTGGCTTATAACTCTTACTTTCCATAGCATATTATATGTTTTCATTGTACATTTTCTAGCCATCAAAGTCAGCCAAATTTCCTTTCATTTTCTTACAATTGTTGCTACCATTTTCATGGCTGCTTTGTTGGATTATGCCCTTAGAACCATTCATTAGATGATTGACTTTGGCATTTTTTTATGTATCATGACATTTTTATTTATTATAGTTCATTATTATATTTGTCTTATAACTGCGTAATGTAATCTTATATGATAATGTCCTTAGAATAGTAATAACACACTATTCTTAAAATATCCCTAGTCAAGTATTATTGTAAACAAGGATAACAATGATACGATAAGACTAGTATGTGGTTGACTGATGACCATTGTCATGGATATAGGATATCAAGTCATCACATAGGTACATGTTAGAGAACTATGTACTGGATCGACCCTCCATGAGAATGCTACATGGATTGTTATATGAGTGTCATAAGCGATTCTTATAGTGATGATGGTGTATGTGATCCTTTGACTTGAGATCATCAGAGATCCCAACATAGAGAATCGCATCCTTTAATGCTGCTAGATGTCATTCGTAACAGGATGGACTATAAAGGTAGTAATTGGGTATGCCTTGATCTATGTAAAGGGATGTTGAATGATCAAGACAGGATTTATCCCTCTTATATAACAAGAGTGATGTCTTGGGCCCTTTGATAGAGTGAGACTAAGAAATGCATGGTCGTGCTCGAATAAGTCAATATGAGATATTGATTTTATTTGTTTAATTAGTCTACTCAGGAATCAAGAAATGCTGATTAGACTATACAAGTGTGACACATTCCATGACTTGTGTCTAATCAAGACATCAAAGGATAAAGGGATTAGACTACACGGTAACATCTATCACGAGTAAGGTTATGTCGAGTCATTGACATTCTCGTTACATGGGTAGCAATGATGTGTTGCTAGATACCGCTCATTGCCTGTGACAATTTTGTCATTGCCATTGTTTTGAGAACCTATTGGGTTGCACACTTAGAACGGATCGATGAGGAGCTTAATTAATCCTATTCTGAATTGGATTAAGGATATAACTAATCCTATTCTGAATTGGATTAAGGATATAACTAATCCTATTCTAAAAGAAACAATGGACTCTTTAGGCAGGTTATTAAACCATTTCATCGCATATCCGGATAGAGTTAAGGAAAAGGCCCTGCACATTATCTCGTCTTTCCATCCATGTAGCAACATTAGGGCCTCATAGTTTTGCATATGGTCGTAGGGGTCCATCTTTCCAGTGTATGCGGGGCTATCTGCGGCATTTTGAACTTTGGGGGTAGAGGTTTTTGCATGATGGTTGTGCAGAACGGTACTCTTCTTCTCTGGCTCTCTTCTGCAGACACTAACTTCTTCTCTTTCAGTACTTGTTATATCATCTTCTTTATGTCCACGAGGGGAGCGAGATGATTTCTAGCATGAGACAAGTCAGGTAGGTCTTCAACTATTTCCTTGCCCTTTGCTTGAGGTGCGTATGTTCGTACCATTTGCGTGCACCAAGTGGGGTCAAACTCCGACCCGACTCTCCAAGTGCTTTGATCTTCAACACCGTTCTTTCCAGCACCTCCAACACCATGGTCTAAGTTAGTACCAGCAAAATTTGACAAGTTATGGTGGTGGTGTTGGATTATGCCCTTAGAACCATTCATTAAATGATTGACTTTGGCATTTTTTTATGTATCATGACGTTTTATTTATCATAGTTCATTATTATATTTGTCTTATAACTGCGTAATATAATCTTATATAATAATGTCCTTAGAATAGTAATAACACACTATTCTTAAAATATCCCTAGTCAAGTATTATTGTGAACAAGGATAACAATGATACGATAAGACTAGTATGTGGTTGACTGATGACCATTGTCATGGATATAGGATATCAAGTCATCACATAGGTACATGTTAGAGAACTATGTACTGGATCGACCCTCCATGAGAACGCTACATGGATTGTTATATGAATGTCAAAAGCGATTCTCATAGTGATGATGGTGTATGTGATCCTTTGACTTGAGATCATCAGAGATCCCAACATAGAGAATTGCATACTTTAATGCTGCTAGATGTCATTCGTAACAGGATGGACTATAAAGGTAGTAATTGGGTATGCCTTGATCTATGTAGAGGGATGTTGAGTGATCAAGATAGGATTTATCCCTCTTATATAACAAGAGTGATGTCTTGGGCCCTTTGATAGAGTGAGACTAAGAAATGCATGGCCGTGCTCGAATAAGTCAATATGAGATATTGATTTTATTTGTTTAATTAGTTTACTCAGGAATCAAGAAACGCTGATTAGACTATACAAGTGTGACACATTCCATGACTTGTGTCTAATCAAGACATCATAGGATAAAGGGATTAAACTACACGGTAACATCTATCACGAGTAAGGTTATGTCGAGTCATTGACATTCTCGTTACATGGGTAGCAATGATGTGTTGCTAGATACCGCTCATTGCCTGTGACAATTTTGTCATTGCCATTGTTTTGAGAACCTATTGGGTCGCACACTTAGAACGGATCAATGAGGAGCTTAATTAATCCTATTCTGAATTGGATTAAGGATATAACTAATCCTATTCTGAATTGGATTAGGGATATAACTAATCCTATTCTAAGTAGGATTAGAGTTCTGTTTGGCAGTAAATTTTAGGGTAAAATTTACTGCCTATAAAAGGGATGTTTTTCTAAAACATAGCCGCACTTTTTAAAAACAGAAAACAAAACATTCCTTTTAATCGAAGCTAGCAATTCGGTTATAAGGAATTTAAAAGCTCTTTAAGGCTTCTGATCGTGAGACGTTCAAGAGTCGTGAGATCCGTTCGTGTGGATACCGTAGAGGCAGGAACGAAAAGTTGCTGCTTGTGACTCGACCAACGACAGAAAATTCAGAGCAAACGTCAGGTAAAATCTCGAAACCCTAATCAGGCAACTCTCCGAATCGATCTTGGTGGAGGCCGAATGATTTAAATTCCGCTGCGTGTTGTTTCGGTTTCCTTCAGGTGGGCAGTAGACCCTGTCGCCTTGTCAACGTCCTATCGCCCAGACATATGCCGCCCTACATGTGGAGCCTGTCGCCTGACCCTTATCGTAGGGTCTAAGCCTGTTGCTTCCTCAGTTTCTCGCTGGGTACCGGCAACAGGCCTTTTGTTCTCCTGTCTTGTCACATTCTGTTGAATGTCATTCTCTTCCACAGGTGGAGCCTCTTGCAGTCGAGAGGGGTCTGTCGCTATCACTTCCTCCTGTCGCCTAAACACATGCTGCGAGACCCCTCGATTTGTTCCTTCTACCAAGTTCTGCACGACAGGCGGCAGATCCAATGTTGGGAGAACTCCTTGGAACAGATCCACCATAGCTCTCAGCACCTAGGAAGTTTCTTCACTCTGTCACCTCAGAGCTTCAAATTCTGTTGCCGACACAGTAATTCTTGCTTCCTCCCTGTTCACCTGGTTCCTTTGGTGAATCTGTTGTTTAGGGGAGTTCACAGAGTTTTCCTCACTGTCAGTCCTCACGTTCGTCGATCTTGTTCTCACCATCTTAGAAAATCTTGATTGGCTTTTTATACGGTTCCCACAGACGGCGCCAATTGTTGTTGCACAAAACAACAATAAAGGTATGCTGACGTCGATGTTAATACTTAGTCTCCACGTGTCTCCAAGAAGCTTCTGTAAAATAAGAAAAGTCAGAGAGACACAGGGGTGGTTCCCTGCGTAGACACTCCGATGCTTAAGTCAGCAGAAAGTTTTTCAGTATTGGGAAGTGTAAAAGCCAGTAGTCAAAAATTAGAGAGTAAGATTGTACCTGGGGCCTATTTATAGGCGAATATTCTAGGTTAATTACTTGAGGATAAGTACGTCATTTTGCTAAGAGTTTGTGTCAGGATATAACACAAATTCCTCGAAATCAGGGAGAAATTGGAGCCTGTCGCCAGCGAGAGACCATGCCGCGTGGCACGTTGTGGCGTCAGGTGTCTGTCGCTAGCGGGAGCCGTAAGTGCGCCACGTGTCGCATTATGACTTAATTGGAGCCTATCGCCAGCGAGAGACCATGCCGCGTGGCACGTTGTGGCGTCAGGGGTCTGTCGCTAGCGGGAGCCGTAAGTGCGCCACGTGTCGCATTATGACTTATGCGATAGACTAAGTGTCTGTCGTCAAGCGACAGGTGTATTGCCGCAGCTTTGCCTTCTGTCGCCGAAGGCCACGTGGCCCAGTGATCCCTTGCCACGTGTTGATCTCCGACGTTTTGGGCCTGGTCTAATGTAAGTAGATTTTGTTATATCATGTTTAAAACAATTTTTTTTTTCAATTATAATTTTATTTTTTTAACAATTCAATTTTTTTTTTTAATTTTTTTATTTTCTAAACAATAAAATATTTTTGTTTTACATTATGATATTGCATGCCACGTGTCAATTGTTTATTGGTTTATGGTCTACATCATCATTTGGTAAGGGATTCACAGCTCAATAACCACATTGTAGATTTTTTAGGTTGAGGCACCACATTATACATTTCATTATAATTCAAGGGGCATTCATGATAGTAACCTTATTCAAAATCAAATTAATCATTCATTTGGTTTAAGTTTTGTATGGACTTTGTTTTGCGGGGAAAATGATTTAACCTCTAAGGTTTAAAAAAACAATTTCATTTTCTATTCTTAAGTGGTGTTAATTTTGTGTTCCTAGGAATTTCTATGGGTACCTGAAGTTTCCTTTTTGGACTGCAAAATAATGTCAAGTTCAAGAGAACTTGAAAGGTGTGTTTTGATGAGGGATTTTGATAGGAAAATTCATTTTAATCAGGATATTCAAAAGTCCAAAATTCGATTTCCTTGTTTGCCAAAAACATTTGAAGAATTTAAAAATTTCAAAAGAATTTCAGAAGGAAATTTGAGTATCTTAAATTCTTTCTTGAAAATTCACCTAAATAGGTAGTTTTTTAAAATTCTTCTATAACTACTCCTACAATATCACATATAACCCACAATTAATTATAAAACTACAAAAAAGGAAATATTATTTTATTTAAATATAAATTTTTTTTTTCATATTATTAATAATATCTATGCATTTTTAGAAACCTAAGGATACCCATATTGCATATTTTATTTTATGTTTTTCTTTTTTTTTATATTTAATATCATTATTTTGATTTTATAATTTTTTTTATTTTATCAAATTCTAATATTCAAAATTTTTTTCTAAGAAATATTTATCCAATCAATACAATTGCAAATGCTAGTATTTCGAATTGATGAATTTTGAAATGCTTATATTTTGAAATTCTTCAAAATTTTAAAATTATTATTCAAATGCATTGGGAATGCCTCCTGTTTTAGGAACTTGGATCCTACATTGAGGTGTCTATTTTCACTTTAAATCTTTTGGACTAAAGTAGGTCTTGTGGCAAGGAAAAAACAAGAGCGTTATTTTGGTGGTTTTGTAAGTTATTTCTTGACAATTTGAGTATAGAGTAAAACATAAGTGTCTGTTTAAAGTTATATATTTTTACTTTATGTTCTTAAACTTGAATGGTTTATTGTTGTCAACATATATTAATTGCAGTTGACAAATAGTTTTCTCATTTAATTTCTAGGTGCTTTGATGTGTCTTTCGAAATAGATTCACAAAACTTATTTTTCCGCATGCTATATATAATTTAATGAAGTACTTGGAACTAAGTTATTTTAGTTTTCATAATTATTATGTTATAAATTCAACATAGTTGTGTAGTTGATACTAGAGGTTGACTGACTAATAAAATTTTTCTTAAACACTTTCACCACCATAGGCTCTTATAGGAATTTTATTTTCATGGATTAGTATTCTTCTCTTTTTGTCGTGTTGCATCATCATCATCGTTAGAACTTTTATCCCAATAATGAGGTAGGTTACATGAGTCAATATATAAAATGACGCTAAATTGTCAGCATGAATTCTCCTCCTCCATTCATCCTTATCAAAGGCAATGTGTTCTTCCAACTTTCATTTTGTCATATTTTTTCAAATTACTTTATTCCAAGTCTCAACTCTTATTTTGTTATATTTTTCTGAATTACTTTCTTCCAAGTTTTTCTTTGTCTTCCTCTAGCCTTGACTTTTTTTTCATCATTGATAGTCTCTATTCTTCTAACTAGAGCATCCACAGGTTTACTTCATATGTGTCCAAACCAATTTTAAACGACTTTCACTCATTTTGTGTTTGATAGATGTCACTCCAACCTTCGTTAAAATGTTCTCATTTCTCATTCTATCCTTTCTCATACATCCACATATCCATTGCAGCATTCGCATTTCTCTATACTTATCTTTTGTGTATGTAGCCTTTTAGTCGCCCAACCTTCATTACCTTAGAGCAGTGGTGGTCTAACAACTATATTGTAAAATGTCTTTCAATCATATAAGAAGTCATTTATTGTACAACACACTTGTAGCACTTCTCCACTTGCTCTAGCCATCCTTGATCTTATATGTCACTTCACCATCAATCTCTTCATCCATCTCTACGATCGACTCCAAATATGTGAAATGATTTTGCTTAGCGTCATTATATTTCGATGTTCCTATATGTTTTAATTGAATATACTTTCTATGTATTCAGTTTTCACTCTGCTTAATTTAACCTCTCTTGATTCTAACGTCCATATCCACAGTTCTAATTTTGTGTTGACCTTCGCTCTAGTCTCAGCCTACAAGACTATTTTTTGCAAAGATCATACACCAAGGCTCATTTCCTGGGTGGATTTTTTCAGCTCGTCTATTATTGCAATGAACGAGAATGGGTTTAATGCTGACCCTTGATGTAGTCCCACTGTGATAGAAAATTTGCTTGTTTGCCTGTCACATGTCCTCGTATGTGTCATTGCATCTCTATATGTGTTCTTAATTATTTCAATATATATCACGGGGACTCTATTCTTCACTAAGGACCATCATAGCACTTTTCTAGGCACTTTATCATATGCTTTCTCTTAGTATATAAAGATCATATGAAGATTTTTATCTTGTACTCAAGAACGCTCCACAAGTTGTTTAAGCAAGTATATTGCCTACATGGTTGATCTGCCTTGCATAAAAAGTAGGAAAATTAAGTTCATGGGTACATTGCATCTTGCTCCAAATAGAGGCATTTTGAAATTTCATGTAAGTTACCTGCAGTCTTAGAATTCACATAGGAAATTGACCCTCTTGACTTGAAACACTTGAAGATTTTAAAATGGCATTCACTCTTAGTATAGAGAAGCTCCATTCTAAATATATTTTGATCCCTTTCTTTATAACCTTTTTTATTGTTAAAGAAAAAAACTAATTACTTCACAAAAATTTGAAGGTCAGAAATGAGGGAATGTTAACTGGAAAATGTTTCTTCTACCTAAAGCATATTGACTAGATACAAGGCAATATTGAGAGCGTAATAACTGCCTTGTTGGGTTCTTGACCCCCACTTGCTCTTTCTATCTAAAGCTCTAGTCGATTTGTTGATTATGTCTTATGTGTTTATTCTTCTTGATTCCAGAGTTTGAATTGTATGGTTTTGAAGTTGAGTGGCTCTAGATAGCAAATTATGAGTTTCTGGGCTAACTGATAGGATGATATTTTCTGAATTTTATATGTGGCAATATATTTTTTTTATTGATGTTTTATGCCTAAAAGAGCTTACTAATGTTTATTTTATGTTTTAGGTATTAAATATCAAAGTTGGAATAAAAAGAAGTTAAAAAGAGCAAAGTGCAGTATTTTCTGTCCAGCTTGAAAGATTGACATTTTTGACCAATTTAACGACCTGATCTCAAGATGTGGCCTTCATGGAAGTTGTAGAGGACTTCTCAAGGTTTCCAGAATGTCCAAGATCGCAAAAATTGGAGTTCATTTGGTGGGTCAAACGTCTGGACAAAATCAGTACGAAATTCTGGGCAGAAAAACGAGATTGAGAAGAAATTCCAACAAAGCAAGTTCAAGACCAGATTTTGTTGAGAGAAGATAGTTTCTTAATTTTATTTTGTCTTAGATCCGTAATTAATTAATAAAAATAGGCCTTAGGAATTTTACTTAGAAAATAATTGTAAAAGATGATGAGATAAAGATAAGAGTTTGACTAGTCAAATTACTTGTTTCCCAAGTAAACTCTTATCTGAATCCCACATTGCTTAGGAAAGTCTTTTAAACTCTTCCTTAGGCCTATATAAAGAGCACAAGGCTCTCATAAACAGGAAGCCCTCAAATCCCTCTCCTCCCTCTTCTCTTTTAGTCTTGTAGGATTTTCTTTAGGGTTTTTAATAAAAATTTTATTTATTTTTAATTAGTTGCTGATTTCTTTATTATTTTTAATTCTGATTTTGTTTTCTTTATTTAAATTAATATTGTTTGTGTGTTCTTGCTTGTTAGTTTATAATCTTGATTATTAATTCTGATTTTATATTATTAAAGATTGCTTCTTTGATTGTTTCTTGCATGATATTTGTAATCTTTATAATATTAAACTTGAATTTTATGATCTTGAATATGACTAGTGAGTAGTTTTCTTATTCAGTTATGAGGTAAATTGATTATTCTTGGGAAAAGCATGTTGTGAGATTCTTGAACCTATTATATAATTGTTGATTAAGTATCCAAGATTCTCTGAGCACATTATAATGATTGTTTGTTTAATTAGATAGGGTGCACACTATTTAGTTAAATTAAATAATCTACCGTCGGATTAAAAACATAAGTCTGTAATTACTTGTGGAGTTAATCACTAGGGATATAGGAGAATCAAGGTTTAAGTTAAATAAACAGCGCTGAGTGAGTTTGTTACTTAATGTTGACTCAAATCTTTCTAGATATTAATGCTGCTATTAAAACTTAATCTATAGCGCTGAGCATAGGTAAATTTTGATAGTTAGAGATTAATTAAGACGCTGAGCCTTTAATTAACAACACAGTAAGGAAATATAGGTGTAATTGGACGCTGGGGAATTACACTACGGTTGACTACTTAATTGACAATGATCTTAAATAATCAATGATCAACATCTAAATCCAAGAATAATTAAATGCCTCGTAACTGAAGCTTTTTGCTATTTGTTTTTTGATATTTAATGATTCCTGTTTTCTTTATTTTAGAATAGTCTCCAAAACCCCCAAATTTCTTCTTTTCCTAAACCCTAAGATTAGATTTTTTTAATTTAATAATTAACTTAAATAATTCAATCTCTGTGGGTTCGACCCTTGCTCCGCTATCTACATAGTAGAGTTAGGAAATTTTATTTTTGGTGACTGATGACACTCATCACTAACAAAAGACTATATAATGATATGAGCTATAAAAATGGCCTTATAGAAATAAAGCAATTTCCTTTAGGTGTTGCTTGTGTAAATCCTTTACCCTGATTGGGTAAATCTTGCATCATCATCAGAGCCTTTATCCCAACCCCCACTTGCTCTTTCTATCTAAAGCTCTAGTCGATTTGTTGATTATGTCTTATGTGTTTGTTCTTCTTGATTCCAGAGTTTGAATTGTAAGGTTTTGAAGTTGAGTGGCTCTAGATAGCAAATTATGAGTTTTTGGGCTAACAAAAGACTATATAAGGATATGAGCTATAAAAATGGCCTTATAGAAATAAAGCAATTGCCTTTAGGTGTTGCTTGTGTAAATCCTTTACCCTGATTGGGTAAATTCTGCATCATCATCAGAGCCTTTATCCCATACATGTTGGCACAAATATTGAGAGAGAGACAGAGAGAGAGAGAGAGGGGTTATGTTTGTTGACATGTGTTTGGACTGATAGAGGAGCTGAGGTCATGAAGGGCATAAGAAAGTTACTAATGCAACTATGTTTTCCTAGCTGGTGCTGAAGAATAACATATTATTGGCTTTCATAGATTCTCAGGATTTATTGGTCTCTGGTGACATTAGATGCAAGAAGTAGCATGGAGAAGATGAAGAATCAGAGAGGGAGGAGTGATTGAGAGAGAGAGTCGTGTGATTCAATTCGATCTCATGCTTTTATATGTGATAGCTGCTGTACTGTTGAGAAGACGATGATATTGACCGGTGAGAGGCATCTTATAGACGTGTTGGGTAGTTGGTTTTAATCCTTCTCTTTTATTTTTGGGACTGGAATTGGGTATATGCCTTTAAGACACCATAATGAAAAGTTATGTGCTTCATAACAGTTTCATTGCTGGTATTCCTAATTTTTAGATCAAGAGAGAAGGCATAATTCAAATCATACAAACTACAACTCTTGTAACTTTCAAGTTTTCCTTGCAATTATATATCTATATATCCATAAAGATTAAGAAAGGTTCATATGTAGTATCAAAGTGAGTGTGCATGCATATTTAACAAGATATCTGATCAAGTGTATAGATTAGTGCTTTTACCATATAGATTGAAACCTGTGATTTTTTTTAATTGACATTTTGGTTTTGTTTGTCATGCTTTATTTCAGCACCGTATGCCTTCATAGAAACATTGAGGGAGCGGATGTTCAAGCCGTCCTTGTCAACTATCATTGCTGAAAGTTCGAAGTATTTATTTTTTAATCTTAGCTGTGTCTAATGGCCTGTTATTTACAAATACTATTTCCTAGATAGTCATGCTAGTTTTTTCATTTTTTTTTTTACCAATCCTCAAAACTTCATTCCTTTTCAGGGTTGCAACTGTTTCATCATCAGATCCTGTCTATGTTGCTGCAAAAAAAATGCGGGAATTGCGGGTTAATTCAGTTGTTATGGTGACAGCGAACAAAGTTCAGGGGATACTAACGTAACTTTTTTTTTTTTTAACTCTTGACAAGCCTTTCATGAATTTATTAATATTTGTTTTTGAGATCTTTTGCACCATTACATGTATTTGATACAGATTTAAAGGTCTCTTTTATATATATTGTGATTACTTATGGTTCCTTTACTGCTGTGCACCGCAGTTCAAAGGATATCCTGATGCGAGTTGTGGCACAAAATCTATCTCCTGAGCTAACTCTCGTGGAAAAGGTTCATTCTTGATATATTTGGTTTGATGTACATTAGTCTTTGCCATTAACCCTCCACTGATATGTACAGGAGTTATCAACTTTTATTTAAAAATTATTTATTTGAATATATAATTTTGAACTGAGTTTTAACTCTATTATGCATAAATACTACAGCAAATGTGGTGAAAATTTATATATTTGTAATTATAGTTCTTGATAATTTTTATAAATAGATTTCTTATCCACGGAGTAAAATTTTGATATTGTTTTGGAATGTATATCAGGGGTCATATAATGTTTCTTTTCATAGAAATTATATTGGTGGCTCTCCATAATTCAATTGTATGTTTCTAATTGCCAAATTTAATTTGCATTTGATTTTTGATCGGTAATTCTAGTTACTTCAATGGAGATACTATGGACAGGTACCTTTGGTTTATGTTGCTTGGTCTATTTTTAACCACACAGTAATGATTAAATTAAATTGGAACATAAAAATATTTTGATTCTTTTAAGTGTTAATTATTTCGAAAGTTCTGTTGCATTTATATTGCATCTTAACTCAATTGTATTGCTGGTATCTGACCTTGGAATGGAATGTGCAATTTTATATCATGTATTCCTGACATCAGATGGGTCCAAGACGTAAACTGCAATTTTTGAGCATAAATGGTTTCTGGTTCCAAACTTTTGATACTTGTCATGGTTAAACTGATCTTTTTCTTTATTATCAAGGTGATGACACCAAACCCTGAATGTGCGATGGTAGAAACGACAATACTTGATGCACTGCATATAATGCATGATGGGAAGTTTTTACATCTTCCTGTTTTAGACAAAGGTGACCTTTGGTTGTTTTTGTACAGTTTTAGAATCAAAATTCTTTCATGTTCATGTGTGGAAATGGCTGTTGTGCAGATGGAACTGTTGCTGCTTGTGTAGATGTTCTGCAGATTACTCATGCTGCAATTTCTATGGTAAGTATTTTATGTATATCAAACTCTTTATGTATTCCATTTATATGCGTTGTATATTTTGGCAATGCCTGTTAGGAATAAGGGGAGGATTATTAACTAAGGGTCCATTTAATTATTGCTTTTGCTACTTGCTTTTTCCTATCTGCTTTTTGCTTCCAAGAAGTTTCTAAAAAGCAAAATAAATTGATTAGAAAATGAACCAATAGCTAAATCCTAACCCTAATCCCTAAAATAACTATTCTATATAAAAGTAAATGAATGCATTTTTTCCTCCAAAATTTATGTTTATGGTTTTTAATTATTCAAAAATATTATTGGCTTTTTTATTCAAAAGTTCTCTTATACTTTGGAAACGCAAGTAGAAAAAGGAATAAAAACACAGAGCCTTCTTAAACAAGGTTATGTATACTCTGATCCAGGTATTTCCTTTCAACCCTTTTTGAGAGAAAGAGCTTTAAAGTTTTAATAATTTGGTGCATTTATAGAATGTATGCACATCAACTGTTATAACCTACAATGTTATTGATTTGTTTTCCCTTCATTTTCTTTTGTTTGATTTTTCCCCCCAATAAAATGTCATCAATAAAGATCCTCTTGCAATTTTGATTAGAGCCAACTTGCATGTTTTGTTCTTAAGTCACCCCCTCTTTCACAAAGCAGGACTGTGGCTATGTTTTGTATATGCTCAAAACATTAAAGAGGGCACATGGCCACGAAGGTCTCTCATCCCTCACCTTTGAACCCACCACAAGTAGGGGGCCTATTGAAAAAAATATGAGCTGAAGTTGTACTTTGAACAATTTTAACTGTGCATGGCCTGATAACTTAGTTTGATAGGTTAGAGCTCGATCTTGGATTGTAAGCCTGTGAAGTGGAGCTTGAACAGGTATTTTCAAGCTTGAAAAGCATGGGGACAAAAGGCTTGAGCTCTTTAAAATTTTTGCACTTTGAGCTTTAGCAGGGTAAAACTCTCCTCAGCTTGACTATTTTCGCCCCCTAGGCTCCGCAGTTTGTAATATTTTTGTCAGCAGTTGTAATCTTTTGATCATTCTTTGATCTGTTAATTGATGGACTAAATAACAAGATGAAATAAAGAATCATCAAAACAATGAAAAACCAAGTTGAAAACCAGTATTTCCATTTAAATTATATTTTGTCGAAATCCTTAATGTTGCATCTTTCAAGTGCTGAAGGCCATTATGATAACTACTATTGTTCTAACCTTCTCTTGTGTATTCCAAGTACTAGGCTACAACACTTTTTGCCTGAAGCTTTTTCAGCACCTTCCTAAATTTCGTACTTGTATATATGGCTGTATATATGTTAATACTTTTGAGTTTTTGGATATGGTCTTGACTCATTCACATGCCATGTCTACAGATTTTCCTAAGGAATATTATTAACTACTAACAAGCAAAATTTAAAAAGGAAAAGTGCTCTGTAATATGGTTACGAAATATACCACATAATATTTTTTTTCTTATTTGAATCTGGTTACTATTATTTCATAAAACGTTTAGCTTTACATATTTACTTACATGAGGGTGTGAAACAGTTTCTACCCTACCCCCTTCTAATTTTTACTTTTGAATGTTTCTACCCTCCCCCTTTTAATTTTTATTTCTGAAAATTTGATCCTTTGAAGGTTGAAAGTAGTTCTGGAGCTGTTAATGAAATGGCAAACACAATGATGCAAAAATTCTGGGATTCTGCCCTTGCTTTAGAGACTCCAGATGATTATGACACACAAAGGTATTACTTATTCTGCCTCAATTATGGTCCCAACCTGATATATCTTGGAACCAACCCTGCAGAATGTTTCAGTGAAATGTCTGCAATCATGGCACCAGATGCGGCAGATACTGGAAAGCTATCAACCTATCCTTCCCTAGGCCTTGGAAACTCATTTTCTTTCAAATTTGAGGATCTTAAGGGTCGAGTACATCGATTCAATTGCGGTATGTAGCAATGTAGGTCAAGATGCTTGCAAAAGAAATTGATCTGAATTTCCTTAGATTCATGTGATTTCATATCTATAAGCATCAATGCACTGATTTCCTAATGCACACCTGGACTTTATTATTGAAAAGAAAGAAATATTCTGTAGCTGAATATGATTTAAGCATGTTTGCTAGCTTTGCTAGTATATTTTTTGTATTCAAGCATGTTTGCCGGCTTTGCTAGTATATTTTTTCCCATGATATTACATGCATGCAAAAGTAGTGTATTTATATTTTGTTCTGTAGGTACTGAGAATTTAGATGAGCTTTTTTCGGCTGTAATGCAAAGAATTGCTTCTAGTAATGCTGATAGTCGTCCTCAGCTTATGGTGAGTTGTTGGGCTCATTCGTTTATTTGTTTATTGCTTACTTTACTTTGCATGGTGTTGTCAATTTTTCCTTTTTGTACTCATGGATTCATTGATTCTCTATACATTATCTATAATGATACCTACTCCATTTCGGTTTCTATCTTTCCCTGTGTACCAATGCTTACATTACTAAGGTGCTATCTCCCTAGCCTTTTCCCCAACCCATTTGGTCTCTTGAAGACACAAGATGTTAATCCTTCTCCTACTCATAACCTCACAAATCTCAGCTAACTTACCACTAAGCGTACCTATATTTCAAGATCCTAACCTAAGCTTATGGTTATGGTTATGGACTAGCTTCTTTACCCGCCCCCGTCCATTGTGGTAGGGGAACATTTGCCTATTTAACACCACATCCAGGCGTCAATGTGGCACGTCACTTCCGGGCGACAGCCTAGCAACCCTTGCCCACTTTTCACTACACCCGAGCTCTGATACAGCACGTCGCTGAGTATGGGACGCCCCAACGATGTTCTGATATTAGTTCATTTCATGAGATTGGACTAGTTTTTATGGCTGGTTGTCCAAACCTACTGCCACCCTCCTCTTTTACCCGGGCTTGGAATCGGCTGCGTTAACTCACACAGGCGGAGTTGGAAATTAATATGAATAATGAATAAAAATTAATTGTAAAATTTAAATTGGGAAAATAATAAATATACTGAAGAATGAAATATTTGACTATAAGAATTAATTTAAAAAAATAGAATTTTAATGAAATCAAAATTAAGATAATAAGTTAACATGAATATAGTTAAATTTTGTAATTAATAAGAAATAAAATAGATTTACCATGAAATTGATAAAATAAAAAATAAGGATTAATAGAATAATTATTAGAATTGAAATATGAATTATTATTATTGGATGAAATTAGATTTGGGAAAAGTCTTCAATTTAATTATAGTTAGATTAAAAAATTTAGTGAGAAATTAAATAAATAAAATTATTGAAATTAATAAAATGGAAAATGGGCACCTATAGAATATCTATTATAGTATATGTGGGATTTTAAATATAATTCGGGATTATTAGTGACATGGGAATTAAAGAAGGAATATGATTTAATTAAAATTATATTTTGGTATTTAGTAGAAAGTAAATTAGGTTAATTGTTGAAAATAATAAATAGAAAATAGAAATCAATGAAATATTTATTAGAATCATCTTATGGAATTTTGAATATAATTTAGAATTATTGTGCAGTGTAGTACAAGAAATAAAGCGTAAAGGGTGCTACCAGATTTTATACTGCACGGAAGTAGATGTAAGAAACATGTATAAGAGTCGCATAGGATATGTTTTATTTACAATTAAAACTTCTCGAAAATCTAGTTTTAATCGTTCCTCACCCAGTTTTTCGAATACAAGAAATAGAATTTATCTTTAATTCCTACAAGTCTACATATTGCATTACATGAAATGTTTTACATGAATTGATTTAAATGAAATGATTTACATGCATTGAATTACATTAAATGATTTACATTAAGTAAGTTACATGATACGATTTACATGAAATATACTACTACTACTATTATTGTTGTTGTTGTTGTTGTTGTTGTTGTTATTATTATTATTATTATTATTATTATTATTATTATTATTATTATTATTATTATTATTATTATTATTATTATTTTACATGATATGATTTGCATTGTATTAATTTACATGAAATGATTTACATGAATTGAATTATATGAAATGATTTACATGAATCGAATTACTTAGAATGATTTACATGAATTGAGTTATATGAATTGATTTACTTGAAATGATTTAAATGAAATGATTTATATGAATTGATGTATATGAAAGGATTTTATGAGATTGATATCTCCCTAATGATCGTGCATACGAGACAGCGGTGATTAGGTTAGGAGACGTCCCAGACCTTCCCTTTTTCATGATATGACTGTGGGAATTATGGTCAAACCCACATGTTTACACAGTGAGCACTTGACCAGTGCGAACTGTGAGTGATCGATGATAGCGATTTTTTACAGTGTTTCATAGGATTGTCTAAGGAGTTCTAGATCCCTAGCCTTCTTATACAGGTCCCTCACAGGATATAGTGCGTGCATAAATCTCTGGGAGATTATTTTTCTATCGATATGTGATACTTGACAGATGATTGATTTATCGAATAATTTGACTTACGAGAATAGTATATGATTTGACTGAAAAAGTTATGATTTGAGTTTTAAAGTACACGTTTTCATGATATATGTGCATATAATGTATTTTAATGACTTTATGAGAATTGTTTTACTGCACTAAATTGTGTCGTTTTACAGAAACATCTTGAAATAATGATTTATTTATTGATATCTATTTGAAATTGCATTACATGCATTATCAAGTGCTTCATATTGATTTGTTAACTCATGTCCAACTGTTTATTCCCTATAGTCACATCTAGGAATCCGAACATGACAGGTAATTCAAAGTACCTCCTATACTCTACCCGGTTACTTAGCTGACTATAGTCTTCTTCCTATACCATCCCCTAGAAAGCCGTTAGGAAATAATGTTTTTATTGCATTTTAAAAATTATATTTAATATGTCTTTTTCATAATTAGTTTAAATAAATCATTTTATTTAATTGCATATAGTATACACTTTTATATATGTTTCTTACTGGACTTTCCCCAGAGCTCAGCCCTTTACTCACCATCCCAGATAGCTCACCAATGTAAGTACCATCTGCTGCGATAGGATAATTGAAGAGAATTACTAAAAGGGTGAAGTGCTTAGTGGCCAGGTATATGTGGAATTTTACATTTATATTCAGACTAGTATATGCAAAGCAATAGTAGATAATATTGGAATGTAAATAGTGTAATGACTGATTCAAGATTGTATATAAATTTTGTGGGATGTAATTATAATTAATTGTTATGAATAGAATTTTCAATATTATATTATAGATTTTATTATGATCTTATATTTATTATTTATTGATTAATTTATTTAATGATATAAAAAATATATACTTGAAATGAAAATTGTATATTGAACTTACTTCGACGCCGAACGCAAACCAATTGATACCTAATAATTGAATAAAAAATAGTATCGAAAAGGAAAAATTTAGTTCAAAATTTTCTAATTTCGGACGTTACAACTATATTAGGAATTGTGGCTAGATTTGAGAAATATAAACCGTGTTTTCATGCAGGGGGTTAGGATAGTTACAGCTGTTATGCTGCCAAAATTTCTATAAAAAAAATAAGCAATTTACACTAGCAGGAATGCAACCTAAGTAAGAAATTAAGTTACAAAATGAAAAAGTTAGCCTAATACTTCCACATTTTCGGGCATGACAGTTTTTTTTTTGTATCAGAACAAGGGTTATCTAGTATTGTCAGTGTTAGTAGTCAACATAAGGTTACATCCCAAATATCTGTGCTTGTTTGGTTATAAATTGAGTATATCTGTTAAAGTTTTGCATTAAACCCTATGATGTACGTGCAGGCAAGCTCAACCACCTCCATCACATGCTCCCCACCAAGAGAGCCCAAATACCAAAATAAACAGGCTCGAACAAAGTATGAAAAAGGGGTTTGACAATATCACTGCTATGTTGGCTCAAAATTTTGGGACATACATCTCAGATACAGGTGCCACAGTGCCCACACCTACTTCACCACCACCTCATCCTCCATAGGCTCCCCTGGCACCCCTAGCCCCTCAACCTCTAATCCCATGGCCCAAAGATGACAAAGATGCAAGCATATTACAAGACTTTCTTAAGATGAATCCCCTAGAGTTTAAGGGGATTATGGATCCAGTTAAGGCAGAAGAGTAGCTATTAGAGTTAGAGACAGCTTTTGATTACTTGGGGTGCACAGTTGCCGAGAAAGTCAGTATGGGTACTTATATGTTGAAGGGTCAGGCAGGACATTGGTGAAGAGCCATTAAGAGATAGTTGACTGCCCGACATCTAGTGATTAGTTGGTTGGAATACCTTTCATCAGTCTTCAAAACCTAGTATGTTCCTCGCACTGCTTAGAAAAAGATGCAGACAGATTTTTTAGATTTAGTACAAGGCAGTATGTTGGTTGATGAGTATAAAAACCAATTTACGACCTTGATGAGATATGACCTCAAGATAGTCAAAGATAAAGAGTGCAATATCGAGAGGTTTTTTTAGGACTGAGACCAGCCATCCAAGATAGATTATTAGGGTTCCATATTATTGAGTTTGAGGATCTTTTAGACGAGCTCAGGATATAGAGAGGGGTTTAGATTTTACATAGGTACATGGGTCTAAAGGTAAGAGTAAGGGCAAAGGCAAAAGGACAGAGAGTTCTCGCAGAGCAAAAGCGGAGTCCGCTTAAGAGACAAAGGATTGATGAGTCTCGAGCAAGGGTTGATGAGTCTCGAGCAAGGGTTGATATAGTAGAGACCACCAAAGGCTCCCAAAAGGTTGTCACACGATGCAGAGATTGTGGTAGGACACATGGTTAGCCATGCCACTAGGTCACTGGCAATTGTTTTAAGTGTGGGGAAAAGGGTTATTTGATAAAGGTTGCCCACAAATGCAGGATAAGACCCCATATCCTTAAGACCCACCATGACAGCAGCCAGAGACATGGGCTTCACGGAGACAAGCCCTAGAAAGATGAGCTACCGTAACTAAGAAAGGTAAGAAGCATGTCACTAAGAGGCGTGTATTTGCATTAGATAGGGAGACTATCGACACCTCCTCTGAGACTATTAAAGGTAATCTTCTTGTCTACAATCATGAGGTGCATGTTTTATTTGACCCAAGGTCCACGCACTCATTCATATCACTACAGTTTGCACACAATCTGCATTTAGAATGCATATTAGCACACGCATGTATGAATCTCAAATGACAGATATGGTGTGTAGGAACTATGAAATTAAGGTAGGAGACAAGTAATGTTAGCAAATTTAGTTTTGTTAAACATGTATAGCTTTGATGTAATCTTAGGCATGGATTGGCTAGTCATTAATCGTGTAAGTCTAGACTACTACACTGAGACTGTAAACTTCTTCTGACCTGACAAATTTGATGTATATTTTTCCATTAAGAAATAAAATATACGATGTTATGTTCTGTGAAGTTGTATGATGTTTATATATTTGAAATTACTAATGAATTTATTCGTGGAAAGTTATATTTCCTTTGTCTTCGATACAAGTCGAGAACCTCCTTGCATATCAGATATACCAATGGTTTGTGAGTTTTTCGACGTGTTTTCGGATGAGTTATCGAGGTTATCACCAAAGAGAGCTAAAGTTCGCTATTGATTTAGTGCCGGATACTTAACCTATCTCTAAACCTCCCTACCGGATGGCACTAGTTGAATTGGAAGAATTAAAGAAATAGTTGCAAGAGTTACTTGATAGGGTTTTATTAGACCAAGTGTGTCTTTGTAGGGTGCTCCAGTATTGTTTGTGAGAAAGAAAGATGGTAGCTTCCGATTATGTATCAACTACAGGTTACTGAATAAGGCTACAATTAAGAATAAGTATCCCCTGCCAAGAATAGATGAATTGTTTGATCAATTAAAAGGGGCTTCAGTGTTTTCTAAGATTGATTTGTGATCAGGCTATCATCAGTTGAGGATTAGGAAGGAGGATGTACTAAAGATGGCTTTTAGAACTTGATATGGCCATTTCGAGTTTCTAGTGATAACTTTCGGTTTAACCAATGCCTCTGTCACTTTCATGAATTTGATGAATGATGTGTTTCGAGAGTATCTGGACAAATTTATGATTGTCTTTTAAATGATATTCTGATCTATTCTAAGTTTCGGGAGGAGCACGAGCAGCATTTAAGGATTGTGCTCCAAACTCTTCGAGATAAGCAACTTTATAGGAAGCTCAGTAAGTGTGAATTTTGGTTAGATCGTATAGCTTTCCTTGGTCATATAGTATTTAAAGACAGGGTGTCAATTGATCCGTTTAAGGTTGAGGCAATACTCTAATGGGAGAGACCGAGGAAGTGATTGAGATTCGAAGTTTCCTGAGATTGGCAAGGTACTACAAGAGGTTTGTTAAGGGTTTTTCTCGAATTGCAGCTCTATTAACTAGGCTTACACGCAAGGGAGTTCCATTTAAATGGTCAAATCAATGTGAGCAAAGTTTTCAAGAGCTTAAGCGAAGATTGACTATAGCACCAATCCTGAACATTCCGAGTAGATCTAGAGGCTTCGCTGTATATAGTGATGCTTCCCATCAAGGTCTGGGTTGTGTGCTGATGCAGCATGGTAAAGTAATTGCTATGGATCACACTAACTAAAGACCGTGAGCATAACAACCCTATGCATGATTTGGAATTAGCCACAGTGGTTTTTGCTCTGAAGATATGACGACATTATTTGTATAGTGAGAAGTTCCAGATCTTCACTGACCATAAGAGTTTGAAGTATATATTTGATCAGAAGAAGCTTAATATGAGGCAGAGACGTTAGATAAAGCTCCTTAAGGATTATGACTACAAGATTCTGTACCACCTAGGCAAGGTAAACATAGTTGTAGATGCTCTGAGCAGGAAGAGTATAGTTTCTATTACGATGGTCAGAGAATGAAACTTGCTTGAGCAGTTCACCGAGCTCAATATCAGTGTTGAGACAGTAGATGTCGGGTTTATGGCTAGCCTTCAGATTAAGTTAAGTATCTTAGATTAGATCAGGTCAAGGCAGAGAAATGATCAGAGATTATTGGACATGGTTAGCTAGGCAGAGCAAGGCTTGCAGTCAGATTTTACAGTTAGTGATGATAGGTTATTGAGGTTCAAGGGCCGCATATGTGTTTCGAACGATGATACCCTGAGACAGAGGATTTTGAGAGAGTCCCATTATTCTCGCTACACCATGCATCTCGGCAGCACTCAGATGTACCATAACCTGTGTAAGGTGTATTAGTGGGTTGGTATGAAATGAGACGTGGTAGAGTTTGTGGCTAGATGTTTGATCTATTAGTAGATTAAGGTTGAGCACTAGAAGCCAGCAGAGCTACTTAAGTCTTTACCGATGCCTACATGGAAATGGGAGCACATTACGATGGATTTTATTATGGGCTTACTGAGGACCCGGAGAGGTCATGATGCAATTTGGATTATTGTTGATAAATTGACTACGAGTGCCCACTTTCTTGCCATTAAGAGTATAGATTCACTGAATGCATTGGCAGACTTGTATGTCAAAGAGATTGCTCAACTACATGGGGCTCCTTGAGCATCACTTCTGATAGAGATTCTAGGTTCACCTCTCGATTTTGGACTCATTTTCAAGAAGCCATGGGATCTCAATTGCATTTGAGCATCACCTACCATCCTTAGACAGACGGTCAGTCCGAGTAGACCATTCAAACCTTAGAGGACGTGTTGAGGGCATGTGCACTAGACTTTAAGGGTTCGTGAGATGACCACTTGCCCCTCGTAGAGTTTGCCTATAATAACAGTTATCATACTAGTATCGGAATGGCACCATACGAGGCTATATATGGCAGGAGATGTAGGTCCCTAATGGCTTGGGAAAAAGTGGGTGACCGAAAGATTTTGGCTCCCGAACTTGTTGAAGAGGTAGCTAAAGGTGCTTTGATTATTTGTGACAGACTTAAGACTACCTAGAGTAGACAAAAGAGTTACGCCAATATGCTTAGATGGCCATTTAAGTTTCAAGTTGGAGACTCTGTGTTTGTGAAAGTATCTCCGAGTAAGGGTATCATGCGCTTCGGGGAGAAAGGAAAGTTGAATCCTCATTTCATTGGTCCATTTGAGATATTGGAGAGACTTAAGGATGCTGCCTACCTGTTAGCTTTGCCACCACAACTTCTGGGATACATAACGTCTTCCATCTCTCCATGTTGAGGAAGTATCATCCGGATCCTTCCTATGTTATCAAGTATGAACCATTAGATATTTAAGAAGCATAAGTAATGTTGAGCAGCCAGTTTGGATCCTTGACAAAAAGGAAAGGGTACTTCAATCTAAGACTATTCGACTTGTTAAGGTTCTATGGCAATACCACCCGACAAAAGAAGCTACGTGGGAGCTAGAGAGCCTTATAAGAGAGAAGTACTCACACTTGTTTGATGGACCAACTTGAATTTGGAGGATCAAATTCCTAAAAGGTGAAAAGAATGTGAAACCTGAAATTTCCATATTATTATTTAATTGAAAACTAGAAGGAATTTCAGTATATGGATTTGGTGTTTATGCAGGGCTCGGAAGAATCGAAAAGCTCGAATTAGGGGCACAAAGCTCAAGCACGAAACTCGAGGTAAGATTTTGAATTAAAGTATTTTTTTGAGGATTTATATTAAAATAAGTAAGATTTGATGTTTGAAAGAATGAATTGAAAGGTTTGAAGTGAAAAAGTTCTTGAAATTCTAAGCTAGCACTAAATTGAGAAAATTAACCACATAACTGAATAAACTTTGAAATAAATCCCATAAATTCATAAAAAAAAAGAAAAAGAATAAAAATTATTTTGACCCCATAATAAGTCAATATAGGGTATAATTAACTTAGAGAATTAAATTTAAGTGGAAAATTTGAGGTAAAGACATTTAAATAAATTTTGAAAGAAAACCGAAAATTTTAATGGTTTCATGTCAGAAATGACTAAATCGCGTAAAACGAACCCAACCGGAAATTTTTCCCAAACAAAAGTGTGCCAAATTTCATGGAAATACACTAGACACATAGTAAAACACTTGAGAAGTGGCTAAATCACTAAAATGGGCTGGAAAATATTTTTTTTATGGATTTATTGGTACAAGCCAACTTGCAGCTAGATTTTTTGCTCATTGCTAGGCTTTGCTTTTGGGTCAAATTGAATGGGCTCAGAGTGGAGAATGCGCTTGAAATTTTAGCCCAAGAAAGTAGACCTAATTCAGTCTCCAGAAAGGTATTATAACCCTTGTAACTCGAGGGAACCAGAAAGAACTCCCCTTCTAACCATCATACGCGTCCTCCTCTACTTTACCTTATGAGATTTTTTCGGTCACATTCCAAGTTGATTTAGAGTTCGATCAAAAAGGACCAATTGTTCTTCCATAAGTCCCCTACAGCAAAAAAAAAATTGGCCAAAACAAAGGTCATTTGTTTAGTGAAAAGTTACTGAGAAGAAATCTGGACAGAACTGCCCTGTTTTACAAGGTGAGAGAAAGTGATTTCCTTACTTCTTTGATGGATTCTTAAGCTTGTTTATGGCGTTTCTAAGTTGTATAAATGTTGATTTACAACTGAGGGCGATTGTTAGTGGATGAATCTTTGGTCAAAGTTGGTCAACTTTAAGGTAAAATTTTTGAAAGAAAATGAAGTTGAGATATGTTGATGTATGTCGAATTTGCATGATTTTGGCTAAAGCAAAATCTTGAAATGGATTTTCTAGGGTTAGGTTATGTTTTAGATAGCCTTGGTTCTATATGAAAATGGTGAAGTTTGCTTGGTTTGATAGTTGTATTGTGTTAGTTTAATATCGAAAAGTTTGGTTTAAGCTTCAGTTTAACCAAAAACGATGAAATGGTGAAACTGGGCAATTTAACAAACCTTAAAGTATTATGTAAAGTATTAAAAGAATATGTAAAATATTGTTTTGGTAAGTTAAGTCTAAGGAATTTAAATATATCAAAATGGCACGTTTATCGGTAAAATCGAGCAAGTAGAAAAGTTAGCAAATAAGGCCAATTCTAATAATATTTATGGTTACTTAAGATATATTAAAATATGTTAAGATAAGTATGAGTATGTATCGATAGTTTCATTAATTGTTTTGGGTAGCAAGTGGTGTAAGCATGCAAATCGAGGAGCGCCCGTGACTTGAGGATAGTTGCTGCCTTGAGATCTGATAAGTAAGGGATGTAATTTAAAGTTGTGATGGTGTCCCGTACTTTCATATTAATTTATAAAGAAATTTTTGAAGCATGAATTACGTTCCGAAGTTAATTTCCAAAGTTTTTGAAAATTAGTTAGACGTACCAATCGATTTCCAAAAGAAAAGTTTATCGCCTTAAAACCGAAGTTCATGTTTTATGTTAAATAAGTATGCTTAAGAAAACGAACCTGATGATTTCTATGCATGATTTCCAATAATGTTTTAAGTATGAAAATAAATAAGTTTTGAGACTGAAACCCCATTATAGTTTATGTCATTACCTGTCATGCTCGCCATATTGTGCATGTTTCTGTCCCTTGTGGCATATGTTTAGCCCACGTCATGCATGTTCTCGCCCATATTGTGCAAGTTTCCGCCCCTTATGGGTATGTTGGTCTTTCGTGGTGCATGTTCACTATATGACCCTGATCAGGTCTACGATACTCTGTTCCCTCTTCAGAGGATGATTAGTCATGACTTGCATACTGGCTATATGGTCCCACCTAGTCTCCATGAACTCTATGATTAGCTTTATGAATTATGATGTTAAGTTTTTAAAGTGTGATATATGTTCGAAACATGTATGAATTTAAAATATGTATTAAAGATTTCGTATGATGATTTAAAGTATGAAATGTATTCTTATGATCTCGTTTTTCTACATATGCCGATATTGTTACTATTCTAAATGCATTTCTTACTGGGATTTACAAAAGCTCACCCCCCCTCTTCTCTTTACAGATTATTTGCAGTAATTATCCCCTTGCTTGTTGCGTACACGACATAAGCTGAGGGATGCATCTCTCATTTGGCTACTTTTTGTACACATATAAGGTATACTCTTATTTTTGATACCAGACATCCTGTACAGCACAGATATTTGTATATAAACGATACTTTTGGGATGTAATCGATATTGTATGTATGTAAATGTTATTTCAAGGAATAAATCAATATGATGTGATGTATATTAATAGAAAGTTGGGATATTATGAATGTTGTGTAAGTTTTATGGAATCTTATGGTTATGGTTAAGAAAGCATAAATAAAATCAACTGCTGTGGGATTATAAATATGTACTTTGAAATGAACTATATTAGAAATTGTGGCTAGATTTGAAAAATATAAACTGTGTTTCCATGCAAGGGGTTAGGATAGTTACAGTTGTTATGCTGCCGAAATTTCTATAAAAAAAATAATAAGTAATTTACACTGAACCTAAGTAAGAAAGTAAGCTACAAAATGAAAAGTTAGCCTTAGACTTCCACGTTTCTGGGGTGTGACAATGTCTTTTTTCGGTATTCTCACTTTTTTTTCACCTTTTGTTTGTTTTTTCTTTATCTTTTACACTCCACTTTTTTTTCTTCTTTATGTTTTATTTTTATTCTTTTTCTAATTTATTTCTTACCTTTTATTTATTTGCTTTTATATGGTTGAGTTCAAAACAATGTGTGTTTAGTGTCTTGATATAAAAAAAAGATTGAATCCAAAGGATTGGTTTAGTGATGTAAGACCCTTCTGAGTTTTTGAGTGAAAACGATTCATAGCAAAAAGTCCCGTGTTCGAATCCTTACCAAGTCAAATACTCTTGGGCCAGCACCGGCCATGCAACGCGAGCAGAGGTTAGTTTTAACCCAAAGTAGTATAAGAATAACTCGTAGTCTACACAAAAAAGAAAGGACGGGAGAGAGAGATTTTTAAAAAATAGAAAAAAATGGGGTAAAAGAAAAATAGAAAGACAGGAGGAAGAAAAAATTGAAAAAGAATCAAAATTAAAAAAACTAGAATCCTCTGTTGTTTGTTGAAGAAGATTGAAGCATAGAAAGGCAAAAAAAAAATAAGAAAAGAAAATAGGTGATGAGAGGAATTTCAAAAAAAGTTACAAATTAGTAGATCTTTGAGATCCAAAGTTTTTGATAACATTTGTGGTCAAATCATAAAACCAAATTAGATTTTTGTTGCCTATTGAGAATGATTAAGGCATGAAAAAGGAAAAGAAAGTGAAAAAGACAAGAGAAGGAAATAGGTGATGAGAGATTCAAAAACGATTAGGTTAAGGTTAGAAGTTAAATTTTTAGGTCAAGATGATTTAACCAATGTTAGTGAATTACCACTTTTCTAAATTATTATTTTTATTTTTTAATAACAATAAATTTAATATTGTAACAAATTTATTTTTTATAAATTTTTTAAAAGAAAATCTTTATAATTTTATAATTTTTTGCTTTTTTTAGTGCAAATTTCTTTTTTTATTTTTTAAAAATAAATCAAAGAATATTTTCAATCAAAGTCGAAATGATTGTCCTTATCTGCTTCTTTCTTCCTCCCCCCCCCTCCTCCCCCCCCCCCCCCCCCCCCCCCCCCCCCCCCCCCCCCCACCCCCTCCCCCCCACCCCCCCCCCCCTCCCCCCGCCCGCCCTCCCACCTCCCCCCCCCCTCCCCCCTTCCCCCCCCCCTTTTTTTAACTTCTTCTCTTTTTCACTCTATTTCATAAATTTAAACAAAATTGCAAAACTAGAGAGATGAGGAGAATGTTAGAACCGCAAACTTTCTTAAACCAATCATGTACTCGATGTGTGACTACAAGTGTTTGTAAAACAATAAGGAAATTGTAAATTTAAAATATATGAATTATGAAGCATTGGGGGAATAGGAATCGAAAATGACATGAAAACGTACACATATGCAGTATATACGATATACGTTAAATAGATGTAAATGGAATTACGTGAACTGTGCACGCAAGTTCACATACACACATGGACTGAATCAAATGCATTCATGCATATGTAAACTAAACGCATGCAATGTACATGCATGCGAAAAATACTTACATGTATAAACAAATATAGACACATGTCTAATAAATTATTTATGTAAGAGATCAAGAAAATGAATTAAATGCACATATAAATAAATGCGTATCAATATAGAGATAAATATATTTATATTATGGACCTAAGAATAAAAGTAGGCACATGTTAATAAATATAAATATTAGTATATGTGTAAATATATATAAGAATAAATATTGTTGAGGATGAAAAACAAGTATATATATAAGCATATAGTATATATTATGCCATCATATAAATACAAACATCTATATATATGCACACTTATATATATATATATATGTTTGATATCATAAACTAATGTATAAATATAAGAATTAAGTATATAAAAATAAAAATAAAAAGGGAGGGAAACGAGGTTTGATGGGAAAACTCCCACCAAACCAGTACTAGTTCTGCCATAGCAAACCTCCTACCTATTACAATCTATAATATATATATATATATATATATATTATAGAATAGAAAGATTTGAAAGGAAGAGTGGAGAGACACATGAAGAGATAAGGAAATTGAAAATAAAAGAAATAGAGAAAAGGACAGAGAAGAAAGACGAGAGAGAAATAGGAGATTTGAGGAAAGGATTTGAAGGAGTGATTCGATGAGAAAGCAGGGAGCAGCTGAACTGGTAAGGAGTGCTTAAACCGAGATAGGGAGAGAGCTGAAAGGAAGTGGTTCAAGGCTGGAAATCGGTGGTCCAATGGCGCTACTTCAAGCTCAGATTTAATGGAGAAAACTTGAGATTTTGACGATAGTCGAGGGCTGTTTCTAAGGTTGAACGAAAGCTTTAGGTGGCTGTGTTTCAGCTGAATAGAGGCTGTTTTCTTTTGGACGGAGCTTGAAAGAAGAGAGGAGTGGCTGAGTTAAGGGCATTCGGGTCTTTGGGTGGCCTGTAATAAAGGCTGTAGGCAACTGTGATTTGGTGACCGGCGGAAGAGTAGAAAACAAAGCATTTTGCTGGCTGATTGCAGCTGCTTACAAGGGGGTTCTGCCACTACTTTGAAGGCTATAATCAAGCTAGAGTTTGAGGCATTGTAAGGCTGGATAGCGTGACTTATTGAGGAAGAAAAAAAATAGACCAAAAACAAGGCTGCAAGGTGGTCAGCTGCTGCACAAATCGAGAGACAAGGTGAGAGAAAAAGAAAAAAAAAGAAAAAAAATATATATACACACGTGTGCCAAGATATATATATATATACACATATGTAAATATATGTATAAGTACATATATATAAATATAATATGCTAAATACATGAGCATAGGCAAAAAGGAAATATAAATATATATGAACCTTGGTTTGGGTTAAATACAAATCAAGATCATTAAATACACATATACATACCCATGTGTGTATATATATTTTGAAATATTATTGGATTAGTACTAAATGAATTATCGATATTTGAAGGTGTGCGCGCATCGAGCTAGGTGTACGCATCAAATTCAAGGCATGTCTGCAAAGCTCAGAAGTTACATACGCTAAGCTACAACTTGGCAAGGCAATAGTGAGCTTAGTAGTATTTTCATAAGAATTTTATGGATGTGCTTAATTAATTTTGAGTGTGGTATAATATGGAATTGTAGGAAAATTGCAAGTTGGGAACCTTATGGATGATCAAGCAGCCAATAGGAATCTAGCTAAATTCGAGGCACTTGCCTAGTGTTTCGGTTTAAAGAAATCGGTAAGAGAGGTTGTATAGTGCCGTACTACTTTTATAAAAATATATATTTATATATATATATATATTTAGAATTTTATCAAGTTGATACTAAGCTGATCAACGGTGTTTGAATATATAGGGCGACGTTGAGGCGACGAACACAAATCCGGCTAAACTCGATGTTTGAACACGAAGCATAGGAATCAGTAAGATGTTTATACAATTCAGAATTAGAACTATATTGTATAAGTATAGTTAAGATTGAGTGATGATGGTAATGATCATTAAAGGCTGAAATTTAGTGATACACAAAGAGTGATAAGCCTATGGTATGATGATAAATTGATGAAATGATTTAGTAATATTGGTATTATGATTGAATGATTTACGAAATAGGCCTTGAATGAGTTTGTTAATGTTTGAATGATTTTACCACTATTGTAAAAGTTGATAAGATAATATTTAAATATACTTGAAATACTAAAAGGATCCACATTTGGTGGTGGGGTCTTAGTATCGATATCGAAAAGTAAAGATGATTGATTTGATTGGTAAATGTTATGAAATGAAATTGAATATTGTAGAATGATAGGAAATATTGAATTGACTTGTTAGATATGATCTTATTGAAATCGAAGGGATGAAATTGAGGAATTAAAGAGAAATGTGTAATGATGTTAAAGTTGGATATAAGCGATATATAGATGTGTTTTGAGGGTAAGGATTAAAGGAGGAATTGGCATTATGATTAGCACTGTATCAGATGATATTGCATCGATACAATTCATGAGCGTGATAGTAAATCATTTTAAACTCAAGTTTCATTTGAATTGCCTTTCAAGTATATTTTGTTTATAACTTGAGATTTTTAAAGGATTTATTCGTGTAACACTTATATGAATATTTTATATGTTGAATTGTTTTAAAAAGACTGAATACATAGTGTAAGTGTATGAATTTATATATGTAAATGATCTTAAAGAAATGTGTTACATACTTTACATTTCATAAGAAAAGTGAAATGTTTAAATGTTTTATGAGACTATAGGCACCCTAAGAGAGTTAAACTCAATAAAGCATAGTGGAAACCTGTCGCATCCCGTGACTACATTATTTTATGTTTTTCCACACATTTTATATTGTTGGGCTGTCTGCGATGCTTTGCTTTCCTTTTTCATCAAAACTATTATATATTAAAATCACAATATTATTTACATCCCCTATCTTAATTTACAAGAAAGTAGTACTGTGGATAAGTCTAAATACATAACATAAATGGTTTTACCTCCTAAAATCAATCAAGCAGTCACATTGTAACCAGATGTGCAGCCGAGATCCTCGTATGCAAGATCTCGCAGTCACTGAAAATCTGAAATGTTAAAAAAAAGGGGGTGAGCAAACCACGGCTTAGTAAAGGAATTATATGTAACTCTTGATACCCAGATATCTATATGTTATCAAATCTTTTTCAGATTCCTATAAGTACACTAGGCTCATATAGGAAGGATACTACAGTCGGTTAGGGATCCGGATGGAGTCCAGAAGGTATTTTGAAATACCTGTCTTGTCTTGGAACCTAGAAGCAACTATAGGGAGTAATTAATTTCGTGGAAATCAAATCCTTTTTCTTTTCATTCCATATCATTTTCATTTAATGCTTTTATGAAATAAAGCATTTAAATAAGATAACTAATTTTCACATATTCTTTAAGAAGATTGTTAGTTTAAATCATCATCATTCTCATTTAAACTCATTTTATATTTTACTATACAATTCATAATTAGTATAGTACTTTAGATAGCAAAATAAGCTATTAAAATCATTTCCTTATAACATTTGTATCATTTAAATCTAATATTCAATTTAAAATCATAATAAGAATATTAGATTTATAAACTCCTCTTTCCTTTATGAAAACATATCACATGTTCATATTACACGTCTTATGAAAATCATCATGCAATATTGTGCTTAGTATAGTAATAAGCACTATGTAAAAGTACTATAATTCATTTTGATTTTTTCACATATCATATAAAACATTTCCTTTTTAACATATCACATATCATAGTGGAGACTGAGGCAATCACCCAAATCATATCATGCTATAGACCCCGAAGGGTAAAGAAATAAACATATCAGATCTATAGCCATAGTCTATATTGTCCTTGGTGGATCACTGATCAAGTGTCGATCGGGACTACATATCACATATCACATGTCACAGATTACGTATCACATGTCAGAATGATAGAGGGGCCTACTAGTCTCAAAACAGTGTTTTTCATCATAAATTTACCTTTATGGAATTTATAGAAATAATTAAATTCATAGATAAAACCATAAAGGTTATATAATAAATCAAGTTAATATTTAAGAAAACATTTGTAAAATATTCACTTTATCCCTTTTTCAATTTCCATTTCATATCACATATAATTCATATATCGGGAGAATTTTCGGTGATATCATTATCACCAATTTCAATAACATGAATATTTTAAAAATAAAATTCGGTATATTAATGTTTTATTAAATAAATAAATTCTTCTTTTCCGTGAGTTGGAAATTACTTCTCATGTAAGAAAATCATTTATGATGATTTTTTCATCATTTTCTAAAATTTTTCGGCAGCATAACGACTGCCTATTGACTAACCTCCCTACACAATTTAGATAGATTCAACATTTTACAACCAACCAATTTCCGCATTTTTCAACAAAATCAATACACCAATAATTTCATAAAATCATGCATATTCAATTTATGCAATCGAGATATCCCTACAGGCTACATATGCATCCCGTACCTCATTAACACTGTAAAGTAATGCTTTGAATTGCACCATTAATACCTCTTATTTCTCTGACAATAAGCTGCAAAATAACATTTTAATAAAATAAATATTCATTACTTACCTTCATAAAATTCCTTTACTTGCATAAACTCTTATTTTGAATCATCATTACTTAGAAAATACTATGAAATTCCTAGGATTTTTTTCATGGTGGCTGACTGTTTCATTAAATTTTTATTTCTATTTTAACATTATTTTACATCATCACCATGCCAATAGTATCATCATACTTGATGGCCGAATGGCCCCTTTTGTTGGATAAGCCTACTTGGCTTATAACTCTTACTTTCCATAGCATATTATATGTTTTCATTGTACATTTTCCAGCCATCAAAGTCAGCCAAATTTCCTTTCATTTTCTTACAATTGTTGCTACCATTTTCATGGCTGCTTTGTTGGATTATGCCCTTAGAACCATTCATTAGATGATTGACTTTGGCATTTTTTTATGTATCATGACATTTTTATTTATTATAGTTCATTATTATATTTGTCTTATAACTGCGTAATGTAATCTTATATGATAATGTCCTTAGAATAGTAATAACACACTATTCTTAAAATATCCCTAGTCAAGTATTATTGTAAACAAGGATAACAATGATACGATAAGACTAGTATGTGGTTGACTGATGACCATTGTCATGGATATAGGATATCAAGTCATCACATAGGTACATGTTAGAGAACTATGTACTGGATCGACCCTTCATGAGAACGCTACATGGATTGTTATATGAGTGTCATAAGCGATTCTTATAGTGATGATGGTGTATGTGATCCTTTGACTTGAGATCATCAGAGATCCCAACATAGAGAATCGCATACTTTAATGCTGCTAGATGTCATTCGTAACAGGATGGACTATAAAGGTAGTAATTGGGTATGCCTTGATCTATGTAGAGGGATGTTGAGTGATCAAGATAGGATTTATCCCTCTTATATAACAAGAGTGATGTCTTGGGCCCTTTGATAGAGTGAGACTAAGAAATGCATGGCCGTGCTCGAATAAGTTAATATGAGATATTGATTTTATTTGTTTAATTAGTCTACTCAGGAATCAAGAAACGCTGATTAGACTATACAAGTGTGACACATTCCATGACTTGTGTCTAATCAAGACATCAAAGGATAAAGGGATTAGACTACACGGTAACATCTATCACGAGTAAGGTTATGTCGAGTCATTGACATTCTCGTTACATGGGTAGCAATGATGTGTTGCTAGATACCGCTCATTGCCTGTGACAATTTTGTCATTGCCATTGTTTTGAGAACCTATTGGGTTGCACACTTAGAACGGATCGATGAGGAGCTTAATTAATCCTATTCTGAATTGGATTAAGGATATAACTAATCCTATTCTAAGTAGGATTAGAGTTCTGTTTGACAGTAAATTTTAGGGTAAAATTTACTGCCTATAAAAGGATGTTTTGTGTTTTCTAAAACGTAAGAGCCGCACAAAAAAAACAAAAGAGAAACCTGTTCTTTGTGGTTTTAGAGCTTCTTTCAAACAGAACAAAATATTCTTTTAATCAAAGCTAGCAATTCGGTTAAAATAAAAAACGCTCTTTAAGGCTTCTGATCGTGAGACGTTCAAGAGTCGTGAGATCCGCTCGTGTGGATACCATAGAGGCAGGAACGAAAAGTTGTTGCTTGTGACTCGACCAACGACAGAAAATCAGAGAAAGCGTTAGGTAAAATCTCGAAACCCTAATCAGGCAACTCTCCGAATCGATCCTGGTGGAGGCCGAATGATTAAATTCCGCTGCATGTTTGTTTCTGTTTCCTTCATGCTTATCATGACCGAATGGCCTTAGATAGACTTAGGAAATTTATTCCTTTAAAATATAAGTTCAATCATATTTAATATATTATCATTCTACCAGCTTTTAGTCAAGTCAGCCCAATTTCTTTACTTTTCTTCCTTAATGTCGGCAGCTTAAAGCAAAACATTTTCTTTTCTTTTCAGCACACATTATTTGACTAGTTCAAGTGTCCTATTTATCTTCATATTATGGTCGTATTTATCATATCTTAAGTTGCCAAATTTCTCTACCATTCACACTTAGAAGTCAGCATAATGCTCCTTCATTTTTCTTCCATGTTCGGTTGCACAAAATAGCCCAAATTTCCTTTTATATTTGGCTGTACAATAGCAGCCAAGTTTTCTTCCATTCAGCCCACGTTTTGACTAGAATAAAAGCCTTATGTCCATTTCAACATGGTAAACTTTTCTTCCTCATTCACGTCAAGAACTCCATATTTTCATATTCAAACCTCATGGCTGAATATTCAACAGGCTCAATAATTTCATGCATAAAACTATTTTAATTTTAGAACTATAGTCATCTCATCCTATTGTTAACCATGTTTTTGTCTTTCTACACATCAAAACAGCATCATCCTCTTCCTCATTCTACCTAGCTGAATACCCTATTATGCTATTCATCAAGTTTTGTTCAAAATATAATCATACCCATCACCTATTCATTCCAATATACACATAAGTTATAGCTGAAACTACATGAACCGAAATCATCTTCCTTACCTAAAACAGAACCGGTTCAGCAGCAGCAGAACAAACCACGTTGGATGGTTTTTGGATGGGATTTTAGGGGGTTTAGGAAGCCCTTGAAGTGTAGAATAATTCTTATGAAACAATTTAAGTGAGTTAATACAAGAAGGAGGGGTTCTACTAAGGGAAGACGTGAAGAAAACGAAGAAAGAAATAAGCTGCAGTAGAAGTCGATTTAAGCAGCAAAGTAACAGAGGTTAAGTCGGTGATGGTGATTTTTGGCTGAGCTTTTGCTAATTTGGTCTTCTTTTTATTAACATATCAACCTATGAAAGGGGGCCACATGGTCCACTAATACAATTCCTCCTCTTTTCTCTTTATTTATATTTTTCTTTTCTGCTTTAATGTTTAGCAGTGCAATCCACGTATGGAGCTAAAATGGCTGAGAAATTTATCTTCTTTATCTGATTTTTTTTACAATTATTCTAACTAATAGGAAGGTAACACAGGTTAACATATTAATTTCCCCCTCCAAAATCAATAATTAGCACTTTTTTTGCCACATTATATATTTAAAACATTAATCTCGTTTTTTTTCTGATCACTTTACTGCCCTTACAACCAACTTTAAAAATACACTGAGATCAATCCATAATGTATAAAAATATGAGCCATATATGGCCGGAAAGATCTTCGAGTTAGCTTTCCAATGCAATTTGAATCATCTAAATTGGAGTTCCCTATCAAAATTTATGTTTGACTCTTTACTGATTGCTCAATGCTGAATTCTATACATGTGACGTGAATGTAAGAATTTCTTGTTGTTAATCTATAATGAATTAAAATACAAGCCTTACATGGATAAAAAGGTATTTAAGTTAGCTTTCTAATGGCTTTTGATTCACCTTAATCGGAGTTTCCTACCAACCGCTATGGGTGAATCCTTATAGATAGGTCAGTTGAATCAGTTGGTAGAATCTACTGCTCATGGAGTAACTTTACAAAATTTCTAGTATTGATCTATGAGGAACTAGAATATGAGGCCTTTATGTTTGGAAAGGTACTTAAGTTAACTTTCCAAAGAATTTTAAGGTTTATCATTTGGATACTCCGATCAAAATTTATAATCGAACCACTGTCGATTGGTCATTCAAGCCTCATGATATTTTATCTTCACAATTTCCAATCCTTAATTCAACACCCAAAAATATTTTCTCACTCATATCATCGTCTAAGCACCGAAATCTAAGTGGGGTCCACATAACTTTTTCTTAAATATTTGTAAAAATATACAAAATACTATATTTATTAATTAAAATGTACAGGTCCATACATGTACAGTACAGTAAAATCAGATCTTACAAAACCGCCTAATTGGAGATTACTCATTAGGCAGAGATGCTTGTCCGACAATAGTTGTGGACAAGGCCTAGTCACACTTGATCAATGGGCTGAGAGACAGGAGGTCTATGGCCATAGATAGCGCCCTAGTTGGTTTTCAGGGGACGATGACATGATATTCACCGCTAGCTACAATGATTTAAGTCTTTATTGATAGAGCAGTATGGATGTAGCCTAGTCTCAAACTGATATGATATACAGTCTAGAGTATGATTTTATTTGATATGAACTTTGGACTTGACATGATTTTTACAATACATGAGATATGTTTTGAGACGGTACATGTTTTAGACATGCTATAAAAGATGAACATGAGATATGTTTTGAAACTGTATATGTTTTAAACATGCTTTAAAAGTACACGTGATATGATTAACGAGTTATACATACTTTTGTCATGTCTCAAAGGTAAACATGAAATGATTTGAGATTTCACACATTTTGAACATGCTTCAAAAGTGTATGTAATATGATTTGATGCTGTATAAGCTTTATATATGACTATATGCCGAACGTAATATGATTTAAAAAGATAGTCGTATTATATAGTAAAGCTTGCATGAGTTTGCATACTAGATCATGATATAACAATATGCTTTTTATGTGAAAGATGGCATGACCTTATACTATACATGAACATGGAATTTATATGAAAAGTGCCATGACTATATACTACATGTGATCATGTCTTCCTACATGAAAAGTGAGATGAATTAATAGAGTACAAGAGCATAAATTTTAGATGATAAATGAACTGATTTGATATTCTGTTTGATCATGGTTTTCATACGAGATGTAATATACCATGAGATTGATATGAGTCTAGTTTAGTACCATACGATATTAGAATTATACACGATGCATTATGCATGATATATCGTGGTATAAGGACCAAAAGAATGGAACATAATTGAATTGATATGATTTTAGGTCTATGTGATAGACAGGTGCTATAACAGGGGATGATAAGGTATCTTCAAGTATCCTTACATCGATATCTTAAGACTCTTGCTCACTTATTTACTTTAGGGCATGATCTGAGATGTTTTGACAAAGATTTACAAATGGAACACAATATGAAAATTTACACTTAAAGGTTTCATGCATTTGCATTAGAACAGTATAAGCCTAATTCTACACTTATATAAATGACTTACTGAGCCGTGGATTTGTTCATCCCCTTAATTTCACCTCTTTTCAGACTATTTGGGTTAAACTCCGCCATGAGGGCTTTTGAGTGGGACTTCGGAGACGATATCTATGCTTGGTACTGGCCCTTGTTCTTCGAACCTACTTGGTTGCTTTTGAGGTATACACTCTTTCGTATATGCTTTTATTTTCAAGCAATTTCTGCACAATATTATAGGATGGGATGTAAACTAGGATAATGAGTAGTTGATGTAATATTCTGATATTAGATTATGTGTATGTGGTGATTAGTTGTGAATACTAGGACTGTTGAGATAACAAATATTTGGTGAATATTGTGGATTGTGGGAAATGTTGTTGTGTTGCCTTGTGATGAATTGCAGGTAATTAACTAGGGAAACCTCAAAATATAATGGGGGATATTTTCAATCTGTTTTTAAGAAATAATAAATTATGGACTATAAATGATCTTTCCCTACCTTAAAAAGTGATTTAAGTCATAATTGAATTAAAGAATGAATGAAAATGATTTAATAACTGCATTAACACTGAATACAAACTGTAAAACGAAAATGAAAAATTTAGTGTGTAAAATTGTAAGAAGGAAAAAGTATGAGTATCAAGTGCAAGTTATGGCCTTCAGGTCGTGACAACAATTTTGGTTTAGTATTGGAATACTGTATTATTTTTTGAATTTTTTTATACTACAAGTGTCTTATCCCATTAAATGATTAGTTACTAAATTTAAAAAGTTTAAATAAAATTATATCAGTATTGAAAAAAATAATTTCTAAAAAATAAATAAATAAACTCTTTTTTGTAGAAAAAACAAGTAGTTATTTTAGAAAAAGAACAAATTCCGAGAACTTGTATTGTTTAAATTTATTTTTGACAAAAAAGAGATTTTTTTAAAAAGATTTTTTGTTTTAATAAAGTGATTATTTAAATTAAAAATAATTTATATTTGATATATTGATAGTTTATAATCTTTATATACTATCAATTAACCACAAGGTGTTTTAATTTATTTTAGGTATTTGTATATTTTAAACTTTGCTCATTCATGAGATAACATTGGTTGACAAACAATATATAGAAGTTATACATTGTCAGTGTGTCAAATATAATTTAATAAAATATTTATGTTATATTCAAAAAAGATAAAATTTAAGAAAAATTTACATTTGATGCATGGACTGTCTACCACAAAAAGCCACTTTTATAATGTGAAGAGAAATTCTATTCATACCCTATTTGGTGCTAAACACACACTAAATGCTTAAAGACCCTATCATCAAAATCTCTCTCTTTATTTTTACTACCCACTCCCAAAAATATCTAACTTTACTCCTAATATACTCTCAACCTCTCTTCACTTCTTATCTCTCATTCATTTTCTCTCTAAAAAAAATTCAAACAATTTTTTTCAAAATCTTTTAAGTTTTGCAACAATCTAAGCTAAATCTATTATTAATTTTCAATTAAATTGGTTTTCCTTTCATTTGATTGCATTGAAAATAATTGCATTTAGAATTTTTGTAAAATTTTTTGGATAAAATTCGTGGGTTTATAAAAAAAAATTTTTGAAATTGTGTTTTACGGCATGGAATTGTCGGGAGCCACAATCGTATTGGCCCTACTACATTTGCCGTGGGGGCACAAAATTGTGCCTCATATATATGGGCTAGTATGATCCTTGATAGCACGCTGCCGAAGAGCTAATTAGACACCTCGGAAGCATGCTGCTTAGGTGTAAATTATCACATCTTGAAAATTCATTTTTGGGAGTATTAAATTTCTTTATGTATAAGGGTAAAATTGTATTTTTAATTAAAGATATTTTTGTGATAAAAAATTTATTAATTTAAGGTGTGTCTAACATCTAATAGGTGTGAATAAAACCTCTCTAATGTGAAAAATTAAAAAATATGTCAGTCTCAAAAAATATGTGATAAAAAAATATGTTGTCATATTTTGACATCTATACCTATATAATATTTTGTCTCCGATTCACCATTGCTTGCCGTGGGTTCTTTTTAAGACATAAAAGGAATTGTTTTATTTGTTAATGATTCTTCTGACATTTCATTAAAATAAAACAAAACTTTAATAAAATTTAGTTTCTTTTTTAAAATTAACTTTAAAAAAGAAATGAAAAATAAAAAAACTACTAATAAAATAAAAAGAGGTATAAAATTTTCTTAAATTTAAAAAAAGTGAGATTTTCAATTTCAACAAAATTATTCTTTCAAGAAATCATGCTTGAAAAAAACTAAAAAAAAACAAAAAATCTATACTTTTTTAATTATAAAAATAAAAAAAATTAACAATAACGGTCTACCAATATAAAGAGAAGTTCTATTTGTACTCCACTTATTGCTCTTCTTACCCCACTCAAACAAAAAAAATAAACAACCAAATGTAAAAACTAAATATACTCCATCTTTTTACTATTTTAACCCTAAAAATAAAAACTAAATAACAACTATTCCTAAACTCCCGCCAACGCCATCATCTCAAAATCTTTAGATCCTCTCTTCCGATCTCCTGCCCATTTCTAATCTTCTCTAACGGTTGCTGGTTCTTCCTCCATCATCATCGTCAGGTAAGGCTTGCCTTGAAGCAAACCTACATGAGACCCATTAGTCTCGTGCAAGCAAACCAATGTGCCACATCGTGGGTCTCACGCAAGTAGGGCGCTCGCAGAACCACTGTTCTGCGCTGGGTGGGTGTAGGTCGCACAAGACCGACCGTTCATGGCAAATCAATGTGCTCAAGACCACGAGTCTTGCGCAAGTCGATTTGTGCTAGACCGACGATCGCGTGCCATCCATGGCAAACCAATGTGTGCAAGACCACGAGTCTTGGGCAAGTCGATTTGTGCGAGATCGACAGTCTCACACAAATCGACTTGAACGAGACCGTCTGTCTTGCGCAAATCGATTTGCGCGAGACTCAGTCTCTCACGCAAGTCGACTTACGCGAGATCGACAGTCTCGCGCAAATTGACTTGTGTGAGACCGTCTGTCTTATACAAATTGGTTTGCGCGAGACCGATCTCCGACCAGCCTGATTTCATTCTTTTATTGTTTAATTTTAATTTTTTTACAAATTGTGTAGGCATTATAGCATTTCTGTCAAATCTTTGGGTGTATTGTTTGAGATTTGAAGTGTTTTTAGGGTGGCTAACGGTGATGATATTTGGATCTACAGTTTGATTGCTCTTTTGAACAAGTTGGATTCCTTGCAGACATTCTACTCGAAATTTGCTTTGGTCAACAGGTAATTCCTTCAAATTCATGTCTTTTCTTTTTCACCATCCACTACAGCACTACCAGCCTTGGAATACTGCGATTCTTTTTGTAGATTGATTGTAATGATGAACCTAGCTTGCAACTCTGTTTTTGTTTGAAACTGGCTGGTTATCTTCTGTCCATGCTTTATTCTTCAAACTCAATAAGATGCAATAATAGCAATTGGTATTTGTCTTGATTGGGTTTATGCACATTTGTCTGTGTTGTTTAAGAGAGAGCAGTCAAGCTTAGGAAGATGCAATAATAATACCTTGGGTTTAGTTTTAGTTCTGTTTTGTGTTTTTTTCATGCCATTTATTTTTCAAAAGTTTAACTCTGGCCATAGAAGTGGAAAAGCTAACAGCAGCCTTTATTTTTCAAAAGTTTAACTCTGACCTCAATGTAAGAAACTGAACTAGATAATTTAGAATAAGGGAAATTTGTTAAAACAACCATAAAGACAGAAACAACATACAAAAAACTCATCTGTGAATCCAAAATTTGAGCTTCTAGATCAGCAAATATCTGTAGGAAAATAACCTTTCTGTCAGCTAAGCTAAATATAGAAGAAGGTTTGCATGATTGTTAAGATTTGCTGTGTTAAGTCTTAAGAGAAGAACTTTTTCTTCAGTTGAGGAACTAGGACTGTTTTCCACTTGGTCCTTGATGCTTCTTTGTTTCATAGAGGCTTCTGTAACCCCCGGGCTCACCAAACCCTTCAAGTTTTAGATCCTGTTCTAGCATCCAAAAATTAATCGTTTCAACTCAAGTAAAAAGAAAAAGACAAAAAAAGGGATTAAAACTTGAACAGAGATGAATTCAAAAGGGTGAAAATGCACCAGAAAAGTCGTTTTTGAATGGAGTGAACATAGACAATTTCATAAACATAGACCAAATATAACTTTTCATAATTGGGTGACCAATATGACCAATATAAAAAATGAACCAAAGTTGGGATTGCAAACATGATTCAAGCATGATTCACTGTCGTAGTATCAATTGAGTAGATTACAAGAAACCTAAGGATAAATTACTAAACCACAAAGTGAAAAGGATAGGGTATATATCATAACATCAACCAGTTCTCAGATCAATAATTATAAACTACAGAGTTTTCCAATGAATCCAGGAGACAAAATATACAGCAAATAAGTAGCACATGTAGCAATGACATTTATACTTAAATAGAAATTAAATCATTGTTTTTCTTTCAATGTTTCCCTTCACCAAACTGTACAAAATATTTCTTCCTATCCCCTCAGAAGTAAGCTAAGAACAATGAAGTAAAGAAATGCTGATCAAATAATTTTTAGAAAGCAGATAACATAAACTGAAGGATGATGCTCAATAATCAATAGCAATAAATTTGATAATCTAATAAATTTCAAACACTAAGGGATGAATTTGTGCATCTAATAGCACTTTTTTGACTACTAATAATCAAATTCAATGAATTAAAGCAATCAGAACATTGCATTCAATTCTACTACATACACTGATTCTATGAATACAAGTAATTATCCCCCGAAAAAGTAACAAAGAATAGGTACACAAAGCATGCTTTTCGTTTCCTTTGTAGTGCTGTTTGAGTGAACAAACAGAACCAACAAACCTGAAACAAAAATCATGGTCCAAGGAAGAATGAACCAAACATAAAAACTTGGACTTGCACCTAAGGATATGTCAAAGACTCAAGCCAGCAAATCCAGCAACAAACAACAAAATAATCACAAATATTAAAAACCCAGGAGCGAAAAGCAGAAACTCAAGAAAGAACAGTTGCCCATAGGTCAAACTGAAGTTGATTTTAAGGTATGTCCATTTAGTAACTTGTAAATTGTAAGTGTTATACATTTCCATATAGACTCCATTATTAATATTCTAACAACAAAATAAAAGAAAACTGCTATGCATGCATTTAATGCCAGAAGTCCATCCTAAAATGCTAAAGTAAAACTATAATGACAAACCTTTGGGATATGCTTAAAGATAGGTTTTACTGAGATACCTGCATAAAAAAGCAATATGAATATATATCAGGGCTCAGAAGAAGTTAAGAGAAAATCTGCTAGAAAATAAAACAAAATAAAATAAAATAAGAATCTATATATAATTTTATCTTTTAAGTAAGTACAAACTAGAGGCATATGATGGCTGTCCAGGAACATAAGCACTCGCTGTAATGAAATGCACAAGACTTTAGTCATTGAAAAAAGTAGCTAGTGAGAGTAAGAACCTATCAAAGACTTCCAACAGTAGGATCAGTCTTAAAAAAGTACTAAACTTACAGCCAGTACATGGATCACGGAATGTTGGATCAATATTGAAATCCTTTTGCCCAGTATTTTGCAGTATAAACTCCACGATTTAGAAAACCATAGGAAAGAGGAAGGTTTTCCTTCAGGAGCCACTTAGCAACAGTGTCATAAGGATTGTTTGTTGTATGCAACTTGCAAGTCATTCAATTTACAATATAAATTTTACAAGACATGTTCACCATCATGCATTTGATCATAAAAAGTGATAAGGTAGTCCCTAAAATGTTTTTTTTCCTCATTACAAACATGGTTAGACATGGTAAAAATTACATGTCTGATCCAAAGTTAATTTTCACAAAGAATAAGAAGCTAAGTGAAGACAAGCTTCCTATCATTCATTAAAAAGTAAATGCTTATAAAGCAGTCAAAAATCTTTTTTTGTCTTTACAAAGAACATAGTTAATTTTCACAAAATATGACAAGCTGGGGGAAGAGAGCAGGAGAAGAAGAGAGAATGACAGAAGAATTGCTAACAACTTACAATCAATTTACAATCTCCAAACAACTTCTCTTTTGTCATTGCATTTTTGTGCAATTGCATTTTGTTTATGGGTTTATAATTATTTAAATGTTTTTTTTCAGACATGACATTAACACGAGGTGGAGGTTCATCTCAAGGAAGACGATGGCGACTCACTGCCTCTGAGAGAAGAGGACGAGCTGGGACAGACCATTTATATCAAAGAAGACGAAGGCAACCTACTGCTTCTGAGATAAGAGGACGAGCTAGGACAGATCATACAGAGCATGCCAAGCAGGCCGAGGAGGCCGAACCTGCCGAGTAGGCTGAGCAAGCTGAACCTGTCAAGCAAGCTGAACAGGCTGAGCAGACTGATTTAGAAGACCAAGCTGAGGAGATAGATTCAGATGATGCAAAGGAGGAATCCGAGCCTTGTCCTGGAGGCCTGATTGATACTTCAATTCTTAAAAGTTTTAGATCGCATATTGCCTTTGCCATGTGGGATGGTTAGGTAATAATTGTGTAAAATTGAAAAAAAAATTTTATCTATATTATCTGTTAAAAATGATCTTATTGTTTGTTGTTTCTGATATAGGAACGAGGCAATTTGAAGGCTATTAATCATAGTCAAAAAATATCTTAGTGGATTTTAGACGATGAGCGGTCACATATTCGCTCCACTGTTTTATAGTCTGGCTTAGGGTGTTTGGTTGACTGCAGTTACCGCATATGCAACAGCATCGTCATCTCTGCTTTTTGTGAGAGGTGGCTGCCGGAGACGAATACATTCCATCTGTCTTTTGGAGAGATGATAATTACTCTGGATGATGTAGCTACACTCCTAGGCATACCAATGGTGGGGCGGATCATATCATTCCGGCACATCTCTATCAAGCGTGCAAATAAAATGTTGGTACGCTTGTTAGGCATCTCTCTTACGGCAGCTAAAGCAGCGACGAGTACTGGTCATGGGTCAAGTGTCACATTGCATTGGCTAAGATCGAACTTTGGCGATGTGACTAATAGAAAAAGTGATGAGGAGATAGTCTATGCTACTCGAGCATACTTGCTCCATTTACTTGGGTGCACAATATTTGTGGACAAGAGTGGATCGCATGTTCCCGTATCATTATTGGTCTGTCTAGAGGATCTATCGACTATCAGTGGATATGCATGGGGTGCATCTGCTCTTGCTTATATGTACAGACAGCTAGATCTTGCGAGCAAATCAAAAGTACATGGGATTAGTAGATATATGACCCTTATACAGGTATTATGGTTTATAAATATAAAGAATTTGTTAATTGTTATTGGTTTGTAAAAATTTTATTAATTATTAATGTTTTATTTGATGTAGGCTTGGATTTATAAGCACTTTCCATCGATGAGTCCGAAGGCAAATTTCAATTATGAAGATAGCATGCCTCGAGCTCGACGATGGAAGCCACATGGTTACGGTCAAGATGTGAAGATCTTGCGAGAGCAGCTAGATGATCTCCAGAGTAAGCAATTATGCTGGGATCCATATGCTGATAGTCGGAGGCATCATCCATTGCCTCCGACCACATTTTTCACTTGTTGTTTGAAAGTTGGAGATATTGTGGAGCCATATCATCCGGAGAGAGTGTTGCGACAATGGAGCTACGTGCAAACCATACCTCCAAGACCTTTAGCACCATATCGAGCAAAGAGAGGTAGTACAAGTGCCACTTATCATGTTATTTATCAGTTCATGGATCAGTTATGGGAGAGGTGGACTATGTATGTGCTTATTGAAGAGAACCGAGGTCGAAAGTGTGTGATCCCAGGTGAGATAGCTCCAGAATACATGTCTTGGTATGAATCGATTTCTCATCGATTTGTACAAAATCCCACACGTAGATTGGGGTTTCAAGCTAGATTGGTTGATTCTAATTATTCTGATGTAAGTTATTAGCTTTAAATCTTAAGTTATTCAAATTCTTATTCATATCAATTGATTTCATTAAATCTCTATTGCCTTGTCTTGTAGTGCATCTCGAGAGCCGTCTCTCATATTGATATACTCATGAGTGGCAACAAAAATGTGGAGACATTGACAAAAGGACTTAACGACTTGCGTGCCATGTTATGTGGAGAGTCAAAGGCAGCACCTACCACATCCACACCACTTGTAGGAGCGACAGCTATCCCTTCTCACTCATTAGAGACGACTCCTCCAGCTCCATCCGAGACGGTCGGTCCTCTAGCTCCATCGGAGACAGTCCTCCTTCAGCTCAAGCGGAGACTGCTCCTCCTCCAGCTACATCGGATACAGCTCCTCCACCTCCATTAGCGACGACCACTCCTATAGCTCCATCGGAGGCAACTCGTGCCTCAACTGCATGTCTACATTATTTTACTAGAAAGAGAAAGGGGAGGGTAATTCTACGAGATGATGTGGATGATTAGTGTTTTGTATATAGGGATTTTTGTTTTCTAAACATACAATTTATGTTCATGACATCCGAAGATAATGTTATATTATTTGCTTATATTTATAATTACGCTTTCATCCTTGTTCATTGCTTTCCTTACAAGTTACAAATATATATCAAAATATATAATGTCTAATTAGATAATAGATTCATTTAAAGGCATAAATATATATATTAAATATATAATGTACAATTAGATAATACATTCATTTAAAGGCATAAATATGAAAATACAATAATATTTAATAAAATATCAAGGCTCATCTAAGTTAATGGTTTCTCTAGTGGCAACATCCGATCTTGATAACAAATTTTGAAATTCCTCAATACGAGATATATATGGAAGCTCCCATTCACGAGCAAAATCCCAACGATATCGATACCAGTTGCATGCAATCGGAGGTATTGGTGCGAATGGTTCCATAAATACCTAAAAATTAGCATTGTTAAGGACGTAAACATTATTATTATCAATACCTCAACAAAGTGAGAATCGTTAACAAGTCCAATTGCAATAAATCCATGTTGTAGTGGTGGAGGTGGTGCACTTCTCAGTGGGAGATATGTCAAGCACTGTCTAGAAGACAAATGGACCATCACAACTTGATACCGTGTTGCTATCAAATGACCCATATCAGGTAAGGTCATCCATTTATCATAAGGAGCCGGTATGTTGAAATACGATAATGTCTCTGTCAATTCATCAACACACTCCACAGATCCATAGAGATTAACATAATAAGCTCGAAAATTACATATCTCATGAATCAAATCTTGTCGCACCTTAGCCCATGCATCAACACCCATGCCTAGCAAACCAACTATAGCTCGAAAACCACAATGTCTATCTGATTCAACATCCACAATACAGCGTATGTGTTGGTGTATCTCTAAAGGGAAAAAATCAATATATTTGACTTTCTTTTTCCGATGAACTAATAGTGTCATCCTCTTTGCCACTGAATTGACTGAGACAGGTGTTGAGGCGCTATCATGTTGAGATTCAACAATCTCAAAGTATGATGCGGCACGTCGAGTTGATTTGTTTGAATGATCTTTGATCTTAGCTTTCTCGAGTGGAGGAACAAGGAAGGTAGTTTCCGGATCACCCAGTTCCCTTAACTTTTTCTTCAAGGCTAATTTTCCTGAGCGGATAAAGGAATTGGTTTTTCATCCCTTATTAATTCAGCAATCTCGTGAGCACAAGGCAACCCATGTGTACTTCTAATGACGCAACCACAAGCAAGATGGTCAATGCCAATATCATTTGCTCGTTGAGCCTTCTTTAAAATAGTATTCAATGCTGTCCAAGACACCAATCCTCGTAACTCCCTAAACAAAGTTGGCCAAAAACTATGTTCAACAATAGTAAGACTTTTCTCAAACGAAGCCTTTATCTCCGTATGTTGCAGCTTAATCAAGGAGTTAATAATATTCCAAGATCTATCAAAATCTCCTTGGGACGATCCAAGGTGTCTCTTTAACTTCGCATGTGCACTCTCCGCCTTACACGACATTAGAAAAGTGTTTATTATAATGATGTATAATATAAATTGTGCAAAAAAACAAATTTTAAACTTTATAAACCTACATACCTATTAGTTGTAACATTTCCGAAGTGCTTTACTTTATTTGTCCACATAGTAACAAATCTCTCTTTATGCTTATTTAACCATGTATCAGTTAAGTATTGGAGTGCTCTAGGATAAGAACGGTAGTGAGTTACCATTGAACTTAATTTTGTTTCGTACTCGTACTCATTCGAAGAGAATACAAGAACACCCCAAGTTGACATAAATGCATCCCACTTCTCCATGCTCTCAAACAACTTTTTACAATGAGCAAGTACATTCTTTGTAATATGCCATCTACATAAGAGATTCGTTGCATTAGGAAACACTGTCTGTACTGCTATCATCAATGCTAAATCCCTATCAGTAACAATGACAGAAGGTGTTGAATAAAAAGACATCAAGCTTCTTATCTTCTCTAATGCCCAAGTATAGTTGTCAGTGCGCTCAGCCTCCATGTAAACAAATGCAACTGAAAATGTCAAATTTGTACATGTCACACCAACAATCTCAAGGAGTGGGAGTCGATATCTGTTAGTTTTATATGTACAATCCATAATTAACACATGGGGAAAAGCATTCAACAAATCTATAGCCGTCGGATGTGCCTAAAATAAGTCTTTAACACAATCACTTGACTCATCACTCCTATGCCACTCAACATATTTACAATTATTCAAGTGTTTCATGAGTTGTTGCATCTGTGATCTACCAGCTTTGTCAAGCATTCTATACTTTTGTCGTGCATTGTAGATGGTCTTTATCGTACTCACATTCTTCTTATCATGTTGTTTCAACATCAGTAATATATTTCTTGGTTTTACCATAGCATTTGTCATATCACCCACCATACTTTGCTCTTTCACTGTCAATCGACCAGCAAAGGAATGTCCTTCTAACTGTTTTGCAGCTAAATGATTATGCATCCTATATACTACTTTCACTGCCCATTCATCATCCCTATCCAATTTCACCCATTGTAACTCGAATGGGCAATTACACTTCTTTGTTCCTGTTCCTACGTGATGGAATTCATCTTTATTTGACTTATATGTTCCATGCCTTTCACATACAAGTCGAACTCTAGGTTTTCTTCGAGGAACACCAACATCTGATGATATAATTATAATAACAAAACCTAAGTTCCTTCAAAGCTCTCTAGCCCATATGATCAAGGCATTTTGACTACTGAAAACCTAAAACAAAATAAAATTAATAATATTATAGAGACATATTTCTTCATCCACATCTTTCCATTCTCCACACACTAGTATTTTGTCAATCTACAAAAATTAAACAAAGTAATTAATTATAATTATTATACTTAACTATCAATTCTATAAAAAAATACATATCAATTATCAAAAATACATATCAAATATATAATAAAAATAACTATCAATTATATAAAAAAATGCATATCAATTATAAAAAAATACATATCAATTGTATTAAAACTTTAAAAAAAAAGGCTGTTTGCGCAAGTCTATTTGCGCAAACAGACAACATCCGCACAAACACATTTGCGCAATCACTTCATATATGCTCAAGTACACTTGTGCAATAACTTCATTTATGCGCAAGTATACTTGCGCATAAATGGCCTAGATGCGCAAGCTCTTGATATTCGCACAAACAACTCTGCACAACTATGCCAGAATTGCGCAAGCTAGCTTGTGCAAATATATAAAGATTGCACAAGCTGACTTGCGCACGCACAAATCCGATTACGGCGAAGCGAAGCCCGTGAAAAAAGCCACATTACCTGTTTTTCTTCTTCTTCTCCTTCTTCAATGCTTTCATATTCTTCATAGCTACTTTCACTTGCATTTTCCATTGTTTTCGTGAAAAAGCAGAAATTTTAAGGTTTAGAAGAAAAAAGTGATGAGAAGCTAGAAAAGAGAACTAAGTAGAGGGAAAAAAGAGAAAAAGGAGAAAAAGTGCCGTAGGTATTGTTGGCACCAAATAAGAAAGATATTTATTTAACATTGGATACTGTGGGTCTTGTGCAAACGAAGAAGATTTTGTGCGACCCATGATTTTGCGCAAGACATTTTGCGCAAAATCAATGTTTACATGAAAGACTTTTTGCGCAGCCTATGTCTTCACGCGCAAGCTTTCTTACGCAATAGCATGAGTTCCGTGCAAGAAAGCATGCGCATAGATGCAGATTTCGCGCATGTAGATTTGCATGTTATTTGTGTCTTTACGCATACTGTTTTGCGCGTATTGCTTCATTGTGCGCAAGTTGTCTTGCACACTACATTAAAGGGAAAGACAACTTGCATACAGTTCTTCATTTAAAACTTCCCGCCATTTATTTTTTGCTCCTGGCGCTTCTGTTGTAATTATCGTACAGGGTTAAAAACGTCAAATTTTTTGGGTATATTTAGTTGTTTTTGGAGTGGGGTAAGAAGAGTAAAACGGAGAGTACATTTAGAATTTCCCCAATATAAAAGTCGTCCACCAAAAGTTATAAAAGTTATCCCCTTAATAGGTGGGTGGCTATCACATAACACATCATTACCCCTTTAGAGTAATTTTTTTCGCTTATAATTAGTTTTAATTTTTTAAATTAAAATATTAAAAATAAATTTAGTGGTAGTTTTTAGTTTCATATGTGATATTTTTCAATTCAAATAAAAATATTAAATTTAATTTTTTTTAATGTTAAATTATTAAAAATACGAAAAAAACTATGAACTTACTATGAAGAGAATAGAGAACAATAAAAAGTTCAAATAAAAAATAGAAAAAAATTAAATCAAATATTCAAAAAATTTTCTTTTATAAATATTATTATTACTTTTCCAAAGTTAAAACACAAAAAAATAAAGCAAAGATATTAAAACTGGAGAGAGAAAAAAATTAAAAGTTCAGAGAAACATTTTATAAAACTAAAACAAACATTCATGTAGCACAAAAAAAGTTCAAAAATACGCATCAAAATTTTTTAAAAATTCAAATCAAATACCCAAAAAATTTAATTCAAACAAAATATTATAATTCAAATGCCAAATACCCAAAAAATTTAAATCAAATCATAATTCCCTTTTTTATTTATATAATTCTCAAATTTTAAAATTACAAAACTATAAAAATCTAATAAATATTATAAATAATATAAAATTGAAGAAATGATAAAATTAAATAATAAAGAAAAAAATCCCAAAGATCATTTTTTCAAACTTAAACACAAACAAAAACAAAAAATTATAAAGAATAAATCTACGAATAAAAAACTTTTAAAATTTATAATATTTTTTAAAACAAAATTCATGCGTAACAGGATATCATCCTAGGATAATAAAAGAGAAATTCTATTTCTACCCCACGTTTTACTATTCCTACCCCAACCCATTTTTTCAACAGTAAAAAAACGGATAAAATGACAAAATTCACCCCATCAGATAATCTGGCATGATGCGCAAGTCTTACTTGCGCGACCAACACGCGCAAGTGAAAGTCGCATGTTCGCGCAAGTGAAACTTGTGCATAAATGTAGTGCAAGTTTATCTTGCACGAACTAGTCGCGCAAGTTTCACTTGCGCGACATTTGCGCGCAAGTGAAACTTGCGCGAGATATGGAAAAAATGTGTTCTGTGGTTAAAAAATATTAGGCGTTTGTTGTTAAAAGTATAACTGTTGTAAAAAATATTGCTCTTCTGCATCTTTTTCTTCTCGTTCTACTTTTTCTCTCTTTTTGTTCTGTTCATGCGTTTTCTCTTCTACCATTTTTTTCTTTCTCACGAGCGTGTTGATGAATTGTTAGGGACATTATCATATTTCAACATACCGGCTCCTTATGATAAATGGATGACTTTACCCGATATGGGTCACTTGATAGCAACAAAGTATAATGTTGTGCTCGTCCATTTATCTTCAAGACAATGTTTGACATATCTCCCGCTTAGAACTGCACCACCTCCACCGCTACAGCATGGATTCATAACAATTGGATTTGTTAACGATTCTCATTTTGTTGAGGTATTGATAATGATATATATGTCACTTTAGATATTGTGTATTTCATTTATTATGCGTTTAACAATGCTATTTTTCAGGTATTTATGGACCCGTTTGCGCCAATACCTCCGATTGCATGCAATTGGTATCGATATCGATGTGACTTTGCTTGTGAGTGGGAGCTTCCATATGTATCTCGCATCGAAGAATTTCAAAATTTATTTTCGAGATCAGATGTCGTCATTAGAGAAACCATTGACTTAGATGACATATGATATTTTATTAAATATTACTGTATTTGATATGTATGCCTTGTTAAGATTGTATTATCGATTTATACATTATATGTTTTAATAACATTATCCAAATATCATAAAGATAATCTGTATGTTTAAGAAACAAAAAATCACTAAATATCATTACTAAATTATAAACAAAAATCACTACATATTTTAATAACATTATCTAATATCATAAACATAAATTGTATCTTTACAAAACAAAAGTCATTACCAAATTTACTAATACACTAATCCTCCGACGCATCCGATATAATTGCCTTGCCTCTCCTCCTCCCGATCCTAGTATAAAAATGTGTAGGCGGAGGAGCTATGTCTTATGTAACTGGTGGAGCTGTCTCCGAGGAAATAGGAGCTCGTGGAGGAGCTGGAGGAGGTGCATGTGATGGAGCTGGATGAGGAGCTGAAGATGAAGCAGCATCTGACTACCCAGTTAATATGTCATGCAGGTCGTGAAGTCCCTTTGCCAATGTCTCCACATCTTGGTTGCCACACATGAGTAATTCAATGTAAGAAATTGCCCTCGAATTGCGCTGCAAGACAATACATGAAAGAAATTTTATCAAATTAAATAGTATGAAAAAATTTTATTCACTTGAGATTTAGTGTTAATAACTTACGCTAGAATAATCGGACTCGACAAGGGGAGCTTGAAACCTCGATCTGCGTGCTGGGTTTTGTACGAATCGATGAGAAATGGCTTCATACCAAGCCATATAATCTGGAGCTGTCTCTCCTGGGATCACACATCTTCGTCCTCTATTCTCTTCTGTGAGGACATACATAGGCCATCTCTGCCATATATTATTCATAAACTGATAAATGACATCGTAAGTGGCGCTCGTACTACCTCTCCGTGCTCTAAATGGCGCCAAAGGTCTTGGAGGTACGGTCTGTACATAGCCCCACTGCCGTAACACTCTCTCTAGATGATACGGCTCCACGACATCCCCAGCTTTCAAGCAGACAGTGAAAAACGTGATCGGAGGCAACGGATGATGTATCCGACTATCTGCATAGGGATCCCAGCACACTTGGTTACACTGAAGGTCATCTAGCTGCTCTCGCAAGACCTTCACATGTCACGACCTGAAGGCCATGACGTATACTTAACACTCAGACTTTATTTCCCATTTATCAATTTTACGAACTAACTTTTTCTTTTTACTTTAGGGTTTGTATTCGATGTCAGTGTCTTCTCTCAATTACTTTCGAATTCTTATCTGATTTACATTCATCATTTAATTTACCATTTCTTATAATCATTTAAACTTACTTAATATTCTCATTTGTTACTAGACTAAAAAGAAAAACGTCGAAAACTCCCCCTTATTGATAGGATGATATTTTGTGAATTTTATATGTGCTAATATATTTTCTTTATTGATATTTTATACCTAAAAGAGCTTACTAATGTTTATTTTATGTTTTAGGTATTAAATATCAAAGTTGGAATAAAAAGAAGCTAAAAAGAGCAAACTGCAGTATTTTCTGTCCAGCTTGAAAGATTGACATTTTTGACCAATTTAACGACCTGATCTCAAGAAGTGGCCTTCATGGAAGTTGTAGAGGACTTCTCAAGGTTTCCAGAATGTCCAAGATCGCAAATTTTGGAGTTCATTTGGTGGGTCAAACGTCTGGACAAAATCAGTACGAAATTCTGGGCAGAAAAACGAGATTGAGAAGAAATTCCAACAAAGCAAGTTCAAGACCAGATTTTGTTGAGAGAAGATAGTTTCTTAATTTTATTTTGTCTTAGATTTGTAATTAATTAATAAAAATAGGCCTTAGGAATTTTACTTAGAAAATAATTGTAAAAAGATGATGAGATAAAGGTAAGAGTTTGACTAGTCAAATTACTTGTTTTCCAAGTAAACTCTTATTTGAATCCCACATTGCTTAGGAAAGTCTTTTAAACTCTTCCTTAGGCCTATATAAAGAGCACAAGGCTCTCATAAACAAAATCCCTCAAATCCCTCAAATCCCTCACATCCCTCTCCTCCCTCTTCTCTTTTAGTCTTGTAGGATTTTCTTTAGGGTTTTTAATAAAATTTTATTTTTTTTATTTTTAATTAGTTGCTGATTTTATTTATTATTTTTAATTCTGATTTTGTTTTCTTTATTTAAATTAATATTGTTTGTGTGTTCTTGCTTGCTACTTTATAATCTTAATTAGTAATTCTGATTTTATATTATTAAGATTGATAGTTTAATTGTTTATTGCATGATAATTGTCTTCTTTATAATATATAACTTGAATTATATGATCTTGAATATGTCTAGTGAGTAGTTTTCTTATTCAGTTATGAGGTAAATTAATTATTCTTGGGAAAAGCATGTTGTGAGATTCTTGAACCTATTATATAATTGTTGATTAAGTATCCAAGATTCTCTGAGCACATTATAATGATTGTTTGTTTGATTAGATAGGGTGCACACTATTTAGTTAAATTAAATAATCTACCGCCAGATTAAAAACATAAGTCCGTAATTGCTTGTGGAGTTAATCACTAGGGATGGAGGAGAATTAAGGTTTAGATTAAATAAACCGAGCTTATGTGTTTGTTATCTAATGTCAACCCATATCTTTCTTGTTGTTAATGCTGCTACAACTTATATCTAGAGAGCTTGTTCTAGGTAGGTTAAGTAGTTAGAGATTAGTTAAAGAGCTTGTTTTAACTAACGACTCAGTAAGGAAAGATGGTGTAACAGAGCTTGTTGTTATGCTACGGTTGACTATTTAATTGACAATAATATTTTGTAATCAATTATCAACATCAAAATCCAAGAATGATTGATTGCCTCGTAACTGAAGCTTTTTGCTATTTGTCTTTGATACTTAATAATTCTTGTTTTCTTTATTTTAGAATAGTCTCCAAAACCCCCAGATTTTCTTCTTCTTTCCCCAAATCCTAAAATTAGATTTTTAATTTAATAATTAATTTAAATAATTCAGTCTTTGTGGGTTCGACCCTTGCTCCGCTATCTACATAGTAGAGTTAGGAAATTTTATTTTTGGTGACTGACGACACTCATCAAATTTTGGCGCCGTTGCCGGGGACTGAAATTTGTTTAAGTTAATTATTTTAATTTTAAGTCTAATTTTTTTTTCTTTTTCAGGGATTGCTTGTCTGAGAGGGATTCTAGTCACAAACTTCAAAAGATTAGGGAGTACATACAAGCAACCCAAAGCGTGGTGCCACAAACACCACAACATCCATCACTACCACCTAAGACAAGAAGAGGACTCCATGGAGCAAGCTTATGAACCACACTATAATTATGACCCATACTATGATTATGAACCACACTACGATACCTACTATCAAGGATGGTGGGATCATTTTAATTTTAGTTATGGGAATCAATATGAGGTTTACAATATGCCATTCCAAGATACATATCAAGCTCCACCTCAAGACTCAGGTATGCCTCCACCTCAAGAATCAGGTATGTCTCTTGAATATATTGTTAAGACTCTTGAGATTAAAACTTTACAATTGTCACAAGAGGCTGATGTTTATATTAAGAATATTGATCACCATGTGAGTCAAATAATGAATTCCATAAGTAACATTGAAGCTATATCCTCTCAACCTGTGGAGAATCTAAGAGATAATGTTACTAACATCACCTTGAAAAGTGAAAGGGAAATTGAATCCAAGGAAAGTGCACATGATGATGTCGACAACTTTATAAAAAGGGAGGATGAATCCAATGTCTATATTAAAGGTGAAGTTGTTGACATGCACAATGTAAAAGGGAGAGAGAATTTCGACAACTTTATAAAGCACTATGAGGATGTTGAAATCAAGGAATTCAAAGCTGAAGTAAGTGATATACAAATTCCTTTTAATGCTTCTACTTACCCTCCTCCTTTTCCTAGTAGGTTTGCAAGAGCTACAAATGAAGAGCAAGACAAGGAGACATTGAAGATATTTACGAAGATGGAAGTCAATATTCCTCTCCTTGATGAAATTAATGATCAAGTGCCTTATGATGCCAAGTTTTTAAGGGAACTATGCACTTCCAAGAGGAAATTAAAAGGTGATGAAAAGCAAGTTCTTAAAGATGAGCTAGAAATAGCCATGAGCAAAAATCTTGAGAATGAGGAACTCGAGAGACCGATAAAAAAGTTGAGGTTTGGGATTGGATGATGGAAGGTGGAGCAGTCGAGCTAACGACATTAAACAAAAGCGCTACTTGGGAGGCAACCTAAGGATGTAAAACGAGGGAGTATTTCTTCCTTTACTTGTATTACCATTTAATTTTTGATTTTTTTATTGTTCTTCTTTGCATGCTAACTTACTTTGAGGACAAAGTAAGATTTAAGTGTGGGGGGGAATATTGGTTTAAGAGTCTATAGAGTGTTTTTTTTTTAGGAAGTGGAAATTGAAAAAAAAAAGGGTCAAATTTTTTTTAGAGTTTTAAAGATCATGATATGTTTACTTTCTTTTAAGGATTGATTCTAAACTAAAACAAAGTTTTATAAGAAAGTTGAGACTATTTTGATTGTTATTATTGTTGAAGTGAATACTTTCTAAAGAATTTATGTGAGTTCATGATTAAATATGATTGCTCATATGATATTGATAATGTGATTAGTTCATTGAAGTTGGTATAAGCAAAGGATAAATAGACAAGAACATAAAAAATAAAAAGAGAAGAAAAATAGAGGTTGAAAGCTTTAAATTCTACTCCAATGTTTTGAGTTACTCGATCTTGTTGATTAAATTCTTGAAGTGACTTAAAATATGAGTATGCAAAGCACTCTAAAAGAGGGCTTACTTGTTGAGTAACCGGGTGTTGGTATCACCAATATTAACATTCGCGTAAAAAGGCAAGTAAGTACTTAGGGAAACCATTATTGAAACATCAAAAGAAAAAAAAAAGAAAAAGAAGGAAGAGAAAATAGAAAAAAAAATTCTTGATCTATTGACTTTGTTTGTAGTAATGTAAATTGGATAATTGCAAAGTTGATGTTATATGTTTCAATTGTGTTGATTGTGAATTTTGCATGAATTTATTTAGAAGTATGCATGAATATGAGAAGTAATGATTAGAATATGATTGACTTGATTATTTGACTCTTGTTGAAGTTATGAGTTAAGAATTGAAAGATTTGAAAATATGTTCATGATCTTAATCTTGTTTTGAGTCTTAATTTTTAATTTTTGAGTCTTATTTTGAATTTTTAGGATTGAGTCTTAAGTAAAAGATTTTGTGGGTATATCTTCTGAAAGCCCTCACGAGACACAACTCGTCCACTAGGGGTGACCTAGGGGTTTAAAGGCTTATTGCATATGCTAAATGCAATCGTGATTCCTACGAAAGTGAGTTAGGATTTTAGGATATAGTTCTTTAGGAAGTTAGTTTAGGTTTTGCTAGAGGACTAGCAAAAGCTAAGTATGGGGGAATTTGATAGGATGATATTTTGTGAATTTTATATGTGCTAATATATTTTCTTTATTGATATTTTATACCTAAAAGAGCTTACTAATGTTTATTTTATGTTTTAGGTATTAAATATCAAAGTTGGAATAAAAAGAAGCTAAAAAGAGCAAGCTGCAGTATTTTCTATCCAGCTTGAAAGATTGACATTTTTGACCAATTTAACGACCTGATCTCAAGAAGTGGCCTTCATGGAAGTTGTAGAGGACTTCTCAAGGTTTCCAGAATGTCCAAGATCGCAAATTTTGGAGTTCATTTGGTGGGTCAAACGTCTGGACAAAATCAGTACGAAATTCTGGGCAGAAAAACGAGATTGAGAAGAAATTCCAACAAAGCAAGTTCAAGACCAGATTTTGTTGAGAGAAGATAGTTTCTTAATTTTATTTTGTCTTAGATTTGTAATTAATTAATAAAAATAGGCCTTAGGAATTTTACTTAGAAAATAATTGTAAAAAGATGATGAGATAAAGGTAAGAGTTTGACTAGTCAAATTACTTGTTTTCCAAGTAAACTCTTATTTGAATCCCACATTGCTTAGGAAAGTCTTTTAAACTCTTCCTTAGGCCTATATAAAGAGCACAAGGCTCTCATAAACAAAATCCCTCAAATCCCTCAAATCCCTCACATCCCTCTCCTCCCTCTTCTCTTTTAGTCTTGTAGGATTTTCTTTAGGGTTTTTAATAAAATTTTATTTTTTTTATTTTTAATTAGTTGCTGATTTTATTTATTATTTTTAATTCTGATTTTGTTTTCTTTATTTAAATTAATATTGTTTGTGTGTTCTTGCTTGCTACTTTATAATCTTGATTAGTAATTCTGATTTTATATTATTAAAGATTGATAGTTTAATTGTTTATTGCATGATAATTGTCTTCTTTATAATATATAACTTGAATTATATGATCTTGAATATGTCTAGTGAGTAGTTTTCTTATTCAGTTATGAGGTAAATTAATTATTCTTGGGAAAAGCATGTTGTGAGATTCTTGAACCTATTATATAATTGTTGATTAAGTATCCAAGATTCTCTGAGCACATTATAATGATTGTTTGTTTGATTAGATAGGGTGCACACTATTTAGTTAAATTAAATAATCTACCGCCAGATTAAAAACATAAGTCCGTAATTGCTTGTGGAGTTAATCACTAGGGATGGAGGAGAATTAAGGTTTAGATTAAATAAACCGAGCTTATGTGTTTGTTATCTAATGTCAACCCATATCTTTCTTGTTGTTAATGCTGCTACAACTTATATCTAGAGAGCTTGTTCTAGGTAGGTTAAGTAGTTAGAGATTAGTTAAAGAGCTTGTTTTAACTAACGACTCAGTAAGGAAAGATGGTGTAACAGAGCTTGTTGTTATGCTACGGTTGACTATTTAATTGACAATAATATTTTGTAATCAATGATCAACATCAAAATCCAAGAATGATTGATTGCCTCGTAACTGAAGCTTTTTGCTATTTGTCTTTGATACTTAATAATTCTTGTTTTCTTTATTTTAGAATAGTCTCCAAAACCCCCAGATTTTCTTCTTCTTTCCCCAAATCCTAAAATTAGATTTTTAATTTAATAATTAATTTAAATAATTCAGTCTTTGTGGGTTCGACCCTTGCTCCGCTATCTACATAGTAGAGTTAGGAAATTTTATTTTTGGTGACTGACGACACTCATCACTTATATAAAATCGACTTTCCCCAGTTCAATAACCTGCAATAAAACGCAACTATATCCAGCCACATTTTACCAATCCATAGTTTCCAATTCAATTCATTATATACTCCCAAAACTTCCAAGGTCATCATATAAATATGTATAGCAGTTAACAACTCAAAATCGACAAATTTTACTTCTCAGATCATCCACGACATAAGCATGGCATTTCGTATCTTATAGTCTTTACAATTCTTTTCTCGGATCGTACTCGATAACCATAGATGACTACAATAATCTAGAACGATCCTAAGTTACATCCCAAAAATATCTATAAACATGTACTGCGCAATTTAAAACGTCATACATGGATGCCATCATAATCCTTTTTCATACCTCAAGAGCAACAAAAACAGCACTCAGAGGACTCAAGCTACTATCGCTACTTTAGGTCGTCCTCGAGGCCTTGCTCCAAAAACTCCAAGCGGGAGTCTTAACTCGTATGATCTGCGATGTTATTAATAAGGGGTGAGCAAAACCACGGCTCAGTAAGTAGCTTAAGTAAACAGATACTAGGCTCATGTCGGTCTATATGCACATGGTTGCATGGTAGTAGATGACATGTTATATATATACATGACATAGTATGCTATACACTATTGTATCAACATGAAACATTCAAATATTGAAAATATTATGATCACAAACGGATTTCGAATGCACTTACTTCGAAGCAGAGAAAGATTTCTAAAACTGATAATCAAATCACTGTAGGCACGAGGCCTTAAAATACTGAAAACTCATGCAAATATCAAAACAGAATTCTGATGTAATTTCCTCAAATCGATGACTTTACAGAAAATTGATACTTTATCCGAATTAGGTATAAAGTCTTAAAGTACTGAAAACAAATACGAATAGAGTTTAGGCACGAATCCCTGATAACTGAAACTGATACTGATATCCATCCTAGCTAGTGATGGAGTAGGTGTCGCAAGCAACACAATAACTATGGCCATAGACTATGCTTCAGTCTCGCTGATCAGTCGAGAGCTGGAACTTGCCTGTTAAATTCTCAGACAAGCCTGATAATGCCTAGAGCTCGAGGCTCGTAAGGCGCAGATACTGATACTGATTGTCTAGAGCACAAAGCTCAATAGACGGGTAATAGAACCTAGAGCAAGGCTCAATAGGCTCAAGTGACCCGAAGGTCAATGGATTTGCTCGCACTCAAAAACATATCGGAAAACAGTTCTTTCGTGTAACTCTTCACTTTCATAATTTCAAAATACTGACAAGAAACATTTCGAGCTTTAATTATACAATATTTAGGTTTTATTTCAAAGTTAGCTCAAACCAGAAAAGTCTTCTGAGTTAAATAGCATACAAATCGTTATACATAGAAAGAATTCATGCATAAGATAGCTTGCATTAAAACATATTAAGTGTAAATGCATGTACGCATTCGTAAAAGTCTCTTGGTGTACAATGCATTGCTATTACGTGTAGTCTATTATGCACTATGCATACATGTACTTCTAGCACAACAATAATTTCGTATTAAGGTCTCAGAACTAACGTTTTTCATGTTATTTAACAAGTGACTTGACCGGCTACAACATACAACATAGAAAATGATATTTAAAATTCCAGTCAAAGGAGCATTCTTTTCCAATTTATACATTAAGTCCTTTACATCTTACCTTAGTAGCTCGGTCAACGATGTTTCGTCCCTTAATTCATAAATTAACTCAATCGATAAAGGGATTTAATTGTTCCTACGATATGGTATTAGTAAAGCTTACTTAACCCACTTACCTCGTGGCTTAAAATTTCCTTCCTCGAGCTTCAGAATCCGTACTCAAGTCTCCACACCGCTCCAATGCACTACACAAATTTTTTATCAACACTTTTCAGTAACCCTCGTCATTATACTTAATTATGCACCCACACAAGTCTCTTAGAACTTCAGTTTATTTTAGTTTACTACTAAATCCAAAACCGACTCCTTATCCTCATTCAAGATGTACCAATAGATCCTCATCCTTATTCATATATATATATATGTAAACATATATATACATATATATATATATATATATATATATATATATATATATATATATGCTTGCATATATGTGTAAGGTCCAATATATAAATATATGTGTTCATCCTCTTCTTTTTCCATATAAATATTTACTATATATATATGTGTGTGTGTGTGTATACATATATATTTGCTAATATATAAATGTGTATATATGTATACACATTAATCTCAACCAATACACAACTTTTCCTTCTTGAAGATCTTCTCTTGGTTAAGGTTTCATCTCCCCATTTCTCTCCTTCACCATATTCACAAAATCAATTACCAAGTTCGTCTAAGATTTATCCTTCATTTTCATACTTACAATATATATATATACATATATATATTTGTATATGTATATGTATATGTATATATATATACATATATATATTTTGTGTATATCATTATACATCACCCCACTTCATCCTACTAGTGGCCTTACTACATTCACACAAGATTTATATGAATTCACATATATTTTCAGCTTAGTTTTCCTCACCTAGTCACGCAGAACAGCTTTCAATTTCCAGTCTGAATCAACCTCCCACGTCTGGCACTTGAAGATTCACCAAGTTGTCACCGGAACTTGCTCATCAACTGAACTTTCTTGCCTTCTCCTTCAGTCATCGAAAACCCCTGTTTGGGCACCAACAATTTCAGTTCTAAACCCCTCACAAAATGCTGAACCATGCAGAAAATTTTCCTAATCTAGCTCTATTATTCAAACACCACTCAAGTCAGTTTTTATTTACCTTGTTACTGCCTTAGGAGCTGTTCTGTTTTGAGTAGCAGAATGTGTCCTTGGTTAGTTCGGTTGACTCATATTTCTTGCCTCCTTCACAGCCAAGTCAATCCCAAGTTGCAGCTGGTTCGTGAGCCACCAAACGACCTCCTCTATAGCCTCCCAACCGATCCAAATGCAGCCACAGACTAGCTTTTCTTCACGCATCCAACAGGTTCTTCGAACCCCTTTTCTTTTTCCCACGCAAGTAGCTGCAGTTTTGGGTCTTCTTCTTCTTCTTTTGTTTCCTCTCGGCACTTCCAGCCCCAACCGAACCACACCACTCTCTTTCCTTTCGTTTTTTTCCCTGATTTCTCTTCCTTTCTATTCTCTTTTCTTGGTCCCTCTCTTTTCCTTTTCTTTCTCGTTCGAACCCTTACTGTAGCTTTCTTCTTTTCCGTTTTTGTTTTCCCCTTTTTTTTCTTGTCTTTCTCGTTGAGCCCTTCTCCTTTCCTTTCCTCTTCTCTTCTCCCTTTTCTTCTTTTCCTTTCCCGGTCGAGATCTCCCTTTCTCTTCTCTCCTTTCTTTCCTTCTTTTCCTTCTCCTTTGTAATTGGGTTTTTCTTTCTGTTTTGGCTTTTGGCAGAAGCTTGCTTCTGCCTTTTTCTTTTGTTTCACATATCGTGGGAGCAGGTCACGTTTTATTTATTTATTTATTTTTTTTATATCTTATTTAATATTTATATATATATAATATACATTTACTTTTAATGTGTTTCTAATATTAACATATTTTTATCATTTCATGTAGGTATATATATATCTATATTTTTCATACATCTTGCTATATTTTATTCATTTCATTAGTATTATATCTTATATTATTAAATCACATTTTCCCTTCTAGTTTTATATGCATATACATATATATTTTATATGGTATATTCATCCATTTCATATATATATGCATATATCAATAATGTCCTTGATTTAAATTTATTTTCTTCATTAATTTAACGCATGTCTTGAACTTAATTATATAAATTTTAATTTATGCTAGCACTCATAATTCATTGATAATTGCTCCTAAGCAAAATATTTGTCTCCATTACTAAAGGAAATTAGAAGTACACTAAATTCCAATACTATACTCATTTGATGCCTCTTATTTATTTACAAAAATATTAGTACAATTTGCAATCTTCACATCACATCCTGGCCATAAGTACGTGGCTTCCATCGTCGAGCTCGAGGCATACTCTCCTCGTAGTTAACGTTCACCTCCGAACTTAATGACGGAAAGTGCTCATAAATCCAAGCCTACATCAAATAAAACATTAATCATTAATAAATTATAAACAAATAATTTATAATTAACAAGTTAGATAAAGTATATTATAATACCTGTAAAAGGGTCATATAGCCGCCAATCGATGTGACTTTTGATCTGCTCGCAAGACCCAGCTGTCTATACATATGAGCAAGAGCACCTGCACCCCACGCGTATTCATTGATAGCCGCTAGCTCCTCTAAACAGTGCAATAATGACACGGCAACATGTGACCCACTCTTATCTACAAAAAGAGTGCATCCAAGCAAGTGAAGCAAGTATGTACGAGTAGCATATACTATCTCCTCATCACTGGAGCTGTCGGTGACATGGCTAAATTTTGCTCTCAACCACTGCAATGTCACACTGGACCCACGACTGGTGCTCGTCACCGCTTGAGCCTCGAAAATAGAGATTCCTAACAACTGTACTAATACTCTAACGGCTTCCTTCACAGAGATGTGCCGGCAAAATACGATCGCCCCGGTCACTGGTATGCCTAGGAGGGTAGCTACATCATCAAGAGTAATCGTCATCTCTCCAAAAGGCATATGAAATGTATTTGTCTCTGGCTGCCACCTCTCACAAAAAGCAGAGATGATGGTGTTGTTGCATGTGCGGTAACTACAGTCAACTAAACTCGCTAAGCCGGACTGTATAACCAAGGAGAGAATACGAGATCTATCATCATCTAAGATCCACTGAGAGATTTTGTTGCTATGATTCAGGACCTTCAAATTGTCTCGCTCCTATATCGAAAACAACAAACAATAAGTTATTTCAAAAGCATCACGTTATCACATCTTGCAAAAACATATTACTAAATTTTTGAAACGAGAATTACCTGCCCATCCCATATTGCAAAAGCAACATGTGATCTAAAACTTCTGAGAACTGATGTATCAGTCGGACCTCCAGGACAAGGCTCGACTTCCTCCTCTGCATAATCTGCATCTAGCTGCTCAGCCTGCTCGACCTGCTCAGCCTGCTCGACAGGTTCGACTTGTTCAGCTTGCTCGCTTGATATCTCCCTACTCGTCGTCTCCTCTCAGAGCCGGTAGGTCGCTGTCGTCTTCATTGAGATGAATCTCCACCTCGTGTATTAGCCATGTTTGAAAAAGAAAAATATTTAAATAATTATCAAACATATTAAAAGCCAAGACACTAAGTGCAATAGTTGAGTGCAAGTGTGTGAGGAAGTTAAAAGTATACATGTGAGTGGAAGTGTGAGTGAGTGACGTGAGGTGTGTGTCGTGCAAAGTGAGAGTAAGTGAGAAATAATAGTGTCAAGTGTGTCTACATTATTAGCAAGTATAAATAAGCAGATCATGACAAGTGAGCCTACAGTGCTTAAATAGAACATAGCATGAAATATATCTGACAATGCTTAAATAGAACATAGCATGAATAATATATCACATTATTTATTTGATAATATATCACACCTCTTTGATAATATATCACATTATTTATTTTTCAGACAATGCTTAAATAGAACATAGCATGAAAAAATTAACATACATCAAGCACATACCTGGTGGTAGTAGTCCTACAGTGCAATAGCTTGTACAGATTGATGGCAGCAATCGAAGGGTGATGGTGGCAATAGTCTGCATAATTATAAACTTTAGTCAGATGATTAAATAAAAAATCATAAAAGCCAGAAATAATTGCAAAGGAAGCTAAATAGATTCTAAAACAGAAGGAAAAACAGAATGTAAAACGCTCGCGCAAGTAAGACTTGCGCGGGATCCTCGCGCAAGTGAGCCTTGCGCGGGTTCCTCGCGCAAGTGAGCCTTGCGCGGGTTCCTTGAGCATGGTGTGCCCGCTGCTCGACCTGCGCGGCCTCGTGCAGGCATGCCACCTGCGCGGGGCTGGTTTGGCGCCAGTGGCACACCTGCGAGCGGCGCGAGCGGGCACATGGTGGCGCAGGAGCTTCGTACACAACTAAGAATGCCATTTTTACCTTAACGACAGGAGATTCATACCAGGAAGGAGGAAGAAAGGAGGAGGAGAAGGAGAAGGAAACAGAAGGAGGAGGAGGAGGAGAAAGAAGCCGGTGTGAGTAATGGGTAAAATTGTATTTTACTTAATAGGGTTTGTTTGGGGTGGGGTAGATTTAGTAAAATGTGGGGTATGTATAGAATTTTCCATAATAAAATCGTCATATTTAGACGGAAGGTTGTGGTTGAAACTTGAAAAAAAATAAAAAAATCTGGCTGAAGCCTTAAAACAGCCACGGGGGAAGGGAAAGGGAGAGGTCAAAGAGAGAGGGCCACTTGAATTCCTAAACCGGTAAACCCTAATAACCTCTTTCTCTTTATCTGCTTCAAAATCGTTTTTGATTGATTGAGAATTGGGAAAAATAGTTGAGGAAATGAGCAGCCAAGCGGTGCCTCCCCCGCCTGCATCCCGCCGGAATTCTCATAAAAGGGGACCTTCCGCCCCTAAGAGGTCTTACACCTCAGACAATGCCAAGCCTACTTCTCCTTCGTCAGTTTCCTTTTCTTACTTTTTTTCTTATTTCTTAGTCTTTTGAATTTTGAATTTACCAAACGTTGTTTTAATAACGCTGCAAGCTCATTCTTTTTTCAGTTCCATTGGCGGTGAGAGGACGGTGAAGAAGCTGAGGTTGTCCAAAGCCCTCACCATCCCGGAAGGAACGACTGTGTCTGAGGCTTGTAGGCGGATGGCAGCTCGTCGTGTGGATGCTGTGTTGCTTACCGATGCCAATGCCCTGCTCTCTGGGATCATTACTGACAAGGTTCTTACTTTTATTTGGTATCTGTCAGCTGTTTTTATTGCTTCCGTGTTCATATTTTATACGTACGTAAATATTAATGTCATTGCCAGGACATTGCCACTAGAGTAATAGCAGAAGGGTTGAGGCCGGAGCAGACAGTCGTATCTAAGATCATGACTCGTAGTCCAATTTTTGTTACGTCAGACTCTTTGGCCATCGAGGCACTTCAGAAGATGGTTCTAGGTACTTGAGTATGTTACTTTTTGCACATAACCAGATTAAACTGAATTTGATGTTTAGAAATAATTGGATATATTCCTATGAAGTTAGAAAAAGAGAAACTATATAGCGTTAGTTTTTGACAGCATTTGGAAGGATCTTTGGTATGTTTGTAAATGTTTAAACTGAATGGTGATTGTATGTTCTTAGAAGATTTTTGTACAGAGAGAGAGAGAGAGAGAGAGAGAGCTGTGGAAATGACTTAGGAGCAGATGAAGTGTTGGTAGAGTATTATTGCCTTCCTTTTAGTTTATGTGCTGAACTTATTTTTAGCTAATTATCTTTGAGAAAGATACAAGAAAAAAATCAAGATTTGGTGTTGAATTTAGATTTTCATGCAGGATTTGTTGTAGGTTGTTTAGCTGGTTAGGTCTGGAATTATCTGTAACCATCACACATTTGGCTTTCCCTAGGAAGAAGTGGATGTTTTATGTAATGGGCTGAACTTGAGGTGACTGTTGGAATATAGTAAAAGCATATCTTTATTTATTTTTAAATACTATTTTTGTCAAAATCTTCAATTATAAGTATGCCTTTATGGTTTTAAAGAGTCCTCAACTGTCACTATGTCTGTGTGGTTTTAAATAGTCCAGGGTCATTTGTGAAATTTCCTTTATCAAAAACTAATAGAATTTCTCTAATTAATGGTAGAACTACGAAGCATTAACTTGATATATTCCAGAGCTGAACTAAGGTTGGTTATGAAAGCAATATCACTTTTAAACTTTAAGTGCTAGTATACATACATGTACCACATCTCATTGACTTGTTCTTTTACAGGAAAATTCAGGCATCTCCCTGTTGTGGAAAATGGTGAAGTCATTGCCTTGCTGGATATTACAAAATGCCTTTATGATGCTATCTCTAGAATGGAGAAGGCTGCTGAGCAAGGAAGTGCAATTGCTGCTGCAGTGGAAGGGGTTGAACACCAGTGGGGAAGCAACTTTTCTGGTTGGTTAATTTGTTTTCTTCTGGATTAATGACTAACATTCTCATGATTCAATGCCATTGCATACATATATTTGATAAGCTCTTGTTGTTGCCTCTGTTGTTCCAACAATCTTCACCAATATAGTCACTGACTGTCTTTTTTATAGCTGTAATTGCATGTGAACATTATCATTCATTATTATTATCAAATTTAGAGAGTTCTGTGTCAGTAAAAATCGATCATTAGTATTATTTTATAGTAAGTTCTGTTCTGTTATATTAACTTGAAAGTTGACTTGTGAAATGGCCAGGTTACAATATTTCATGTTCTGTTTGCAATTTTGATAGCTGATTTAGTTTGTTCAATGTTGATACAAACTGTTTCACTTGATACCATTATAGATTTTGGTGCTTTATCTGTCGCCTTTTTTCCTTTGCGTGCGATGTGCACGGATAGGTTTTTTCCTTTTAATTGCCCTTTTCAATATAATTTCCTGTTTTTATGTGCTTATTTTATTGTTGGGCCAACTTTTTTGCTTTATCATTTGGTGCATGGGTTGGTATGCCTGCTGGTAGCTTTTTTTTTTTGCCCATAAAACATGATTGATGTTTTTGTAGCACAATTCACATTTTAATATTTGAACTTGTTATTCATGCTGTTTCGAATAGAAGTTAGTTACTAATGGTTGCATGATTGATAATAAATGCTCTATTTGGTGATAATGCTCCAATTTATTGTCTAACCCTAACCCTACTTTTTATGTTGAGATATGTAGTTGATTTATGGTGCATTTGCCATTTGGCATTGTGTTTGTGGTATAAAGAAGTGCTTTTGGCCCAAATGCTATGCCAAACTCTTTCATTTTGCTCAAATCCGCATTTTTCGTGCCAAAAGCAAGACGTGCTTTTACAGTTGCTAAACACATTTTTGAATAAGAAATTAGCCTTTAATTATTTGAATGTCTTAAATTTGAAATAAAAGTATATTTTTAAAAAAAATATATAGTTAGAAAATACCAACTTAAATTTTTAGAAATTCTAAAAATTTCACCTTTTTTTTTCTAATTTGATGTAATTTATTTTTTGTACATCTTCATAGTAATTACTTATAGATGCAGAAAAAATGTTTCATTTTTACTTTTTTAACGTTACGTCCTTTTTCGAGATTTTAACTTTTCACAGCATGTTTTCACAACAGTGCCAAACTCTAAAAAAATTCAAACCACATCTTTTATAGCAATTTCTCATAGCACTTTTCAAACACACCTTTCCCAACCTGAACCTTTTTCCATCGCAGTGGTAATGACAAACTAGAGCTTAGAGTCTTAGACAACTGTGTCAAACCTAAGCTTAAATCTTAAGGAATCTTTTTCACCCTATAGTGTCCCATTATTTAAAATCATATGGGAGTTCATTATTTAAAATCGTATTGGAGTTGTATAATTCGATTTTTCTTGAGGAGCACATTTAGTTTGATTTCTATGGTGTGCTAACTTTAAAAAGTATATCTTGTTCAAAAGGGCTAATGTCATGAATGCCCCCCTGAATTAAAGTGAAATTTATAATGTGGTACCTCAACTTTAAAAATCTCCGGTGTGGTACTCAAATCTATAAATCCATTAAATAATATGGTACTTGCCCTTAATGCCGTTTGTTGTGAATGATGACATGGACAATGAAACCTATAATAAGATGACATGTGGATATGTTGCTAACATGTTAAACACATGGCATGCCTCGTGTCATATTAAAAAAAAATTAAAAAAAAGGAAAAAGAAGAAAAGAAAATAAAAAATAAAAGAAAAGAAGAAAAAGGAAAATCATAATTCAATTTTTCGGTTATGTTTTGTTGTTGCCAACAATAAAGGTATGCTGACGTCGATATTCGTACTTAGTCTCCATGTGTCTCCAAGTAGCTTCTGTAAAACAAGAAAAGTCAGAGAGACGCAAGGGTGGTTCCCTGCGTAGACACTCCGATGCTTAAGTCAGCAGAAAGTTCTTCAATATTGGGAAGCGTAAAAGTTAGTAGTCAAAAATTAGAGTAAGATTGTACCTGGGGCCTATTTATAGGCGAATATTTTAGGTTAATTACTTAAGGATAAGTACGTCATTTTGCTAAGAGTTTGTGTCCGGATATAACACAAATTCCTCGAAATCAGGGAGAAATTGGAGCCTATCTCCAGCGAGAGACCGTGCCGCATGGCACGTTGTGGCGTCAGGTGTCTGTCGCTAGCGGGAGCCGTAAGTGCGCCACGTGTCGCATTATGACTTAATTGGAGCCTATCGCCAGCGAGAGACCATGCCATGTGGCACGTTGTGGCGTCAAGGGTCTGTTGCTAGCGGGAGCCGTAAGTGTGCCACGTGTTGCATTATGACTTATGCGATAGACTGAGTGTCTGTCGCCAAGCGACAGGTGTAATGCCGCAGCTTTGCCTTCTGTCGCCGAAGGCCACGTGGCCTAGTGATCCCTTGCCATGTGGTGATCTCCGATGTTTTGGGCCTGGCCCAATGTAGGTAGACTTTGTTATATCAATTGCTCTCTACTCTCTTGTTGGATTTCTCCAACCAAGAGAGTATAAATGTGTTTTTGGGTCTTAGCCCACCGTGAATAGTCCTCTTTGTTTTTTTGTGATTTCTTCTGGTATTTTTGCAAGTGAAAAAGCTCTATTCTGTGAGAGATGTGATTAGGCGCGACGTTTGGGATTCCTTGTCGCGGCTATATAAACTGCTGGGACCCGACGAGAGAGTGCACGAAAAACCTTTGAATAGCCGTTTGTCGCCCAAGTTTCAGCTCTCTCGCCAAAAGAGTCTATCGCCAAAAGAATCTTTCGCTCTCACACCAGGAGTCTCTCGCTTTCCTCAGTGACAATAAGTATCCACCTGTCGCCTTATTTATCACCTCTCGCAACTTGTTTTAGGTCTCTCGCAGGTGCTTAGTCTTCCGCGTAGAGTTTTTAGGTCTCCCGCAAGTGTTTTACCCCAGTAGATCTATCGCCTAATTGGTCTGTCGTCCAACAGGTCTGTCGCCCAACAGGTCTGTCGCCCCAACAGGTCTGTTGCCTATCGGGTCTGTCGCCTGGTAGGTTTCTCCTTACTTCTTTGCCATGTCTTCGCAACGCCCAGGTAAAACGCTTAGAACGGGTGGTCTCGTGTGTTCTTTGACGAATGTTGACTTAGAGGATTTCAGGAGTCGTTTCCCTCTTCCCTCGGGTTATCGCTATAGACTTCCAGTTCAAGGGGAGGTTACACCCGACTTGGTTAGAAATGGTGTAGCAGTTCATAAGGCTTCTTTATCTTTCGATTTTCGCTTCCCTCTTCCGGAGTTTGGCGAAGCATTTCTTAGATACAAGGACATCGTCCCGTGTCAACTCCATCTCCATGCGTGGGCTCAGCTGGTAGCGTTTTCCATAGTGTGTCGTAACTTGGGTATTGTTTCAAAAGTTCCTCTCTTAAGCGCCTTTTTCAGAGTTCATGGGTTGAAAGGGTTAATAACGTTCTCCCTTCAATGGTTAAAGGTCGATGAGTTTCCTAACAATAAAATCTTCTCGGATCTTCCCAATAAGCTGCGTAGCTTTGAGAGCGAGTAGGTCGTTGTTGAGATTCCAAGTGACCTGCGAATTCGCTTTAGATGAAATCGTGATATCTCTGACCACTCACAGCGCTCGGAAAGGTTCAAAATAGAAATTTTAGGAGACCAATTTGGTGAGCCTATTCGGCGAATCTGTTCTACTGGGGAGCGTAATTTATTTTCCATTTTAACCTCGGAGAATATTGTCGCAGCCGGTTGGGGGTAAGCAGGGCCGTTCTCGGGGCTTTTGCTACTCATCTGACCTCCCTACAACTCCACGTGTATCTGATGCTGGTCCTAGTCAGCTATTCCCGGTACTAGTAGCCGAAGCATCCACCCCCGTAGGCCGCCTTGTAGATGAATCCTTTTCAGATTCGGTGGACGAGACCCTTGAGGTTGCGGGTACTAGTGGTCAAATAGAGAACCCTGAGTGGGCTCAGGTTGATGCCTTTGGGAGTCCTTTCGTCGATTTTCAGTTGGATTCAAACTTGGATAGTCTAGAGGACTTTGGTAGTTTTTTAGGTTTCCAATCATTTTTTACTTCTTGTATGCATGTGCGTGGCGTTTTACTTGGTCGGCTAATCCTTTCTTTTTATATTGTGCAGGCATGAATTTTCGAGATTTACTACGTAGGAGGGATGCCAGTGCTGCTGCTCGAGTAGCTCCTCCTTCTCAATCACAAGCTAGAGCCCCCTCATCTGGATCGGCTCATGCTCCTACTCCTCCGGCCACTGGTGAATCCAGCCGTCCTACACAAGAGGCCGGGAGAAATAAATGAAAGAGGCCTCTTGTCCATGATCGTGGTTCGGGCGATCGCGAGAGCTTCGAGTCTCAAAAGAGTGATTCAACCCTTCAAGAAGGTGGCTCTTGTGTCGTTGAGGGAAGGTCAGCTCCTCGCCAAACTAGGTGCAAATACAGGAAGAGGTTAATTATTGAAGCTTCAATGCCTACAAGACCAATATTGCCTAAGGTGGCCGATCCTACTTTGAGGCGCTATACAGTCGATAGCGGGGTCGTCGTTGGTGGAGAAGATTTCCAGACCTATCCCGGAGAAAACGACAATGACAGCATCGAGGATGCCGGGATAGCGTCTCAATTGGCTTGGAGCACCATCTTTCCTCGTGACGAGGCGGGACTTCTCACAAACGTCCCAGAAGCGGAGGATACTTCTAATTATCTTGCTATGAAGGTGAGAATTTTGTTTGGTAATTAAATTCCTCCTTTTTAACCTCTTTTGTCAAGTTTTTTGAGTTACTTCTGTTTTTTGTCTTATCAGTCGGCTCAACAAATTGCGGCTGTCAATGCTCGACACAGGGCTCTCAGGGAGCAAGCTGACAAAGACATTCGTGAGCTTCGAGAGCAAAGAATGGAGCTTTTAAACGAGGTTGTCCAGCTTCGCCCTTACGCCCAAAGGGTGGAGGAGTTGATAAAAAGGAATGCCGATCTCGAGCAGAGGCTCCAAGAAGAGCAAGCGAAGGTGGCTTCCCTTCAGGGGTATCAAGAAGCTTACAATAAGGCTGTCAATGATCGGGGAGCTATGGAGAGGCAACGGGATGAGGCCATTGAGGAGCTGCACAATGTACTGGATCGTCAAAAAAAAGCTCGAATTGAGGCCGTTCGTGAATATCGCTTGTCCCAGCATTGTTTTGACAAGAAAGCAGAGTTTGCGACGGGATTCATTAAGTACGGTTTCTACTTGGCTCGTGCTTGGCTGGAGAAGCATCGACCTAGTGAGGCTTTCCCTGAATTGCTCTTTACTGAGGAGGCCAAGTACTACGAAGCTCCTTCTTGGACCAAGTATGACCCCGACTCACAAAGTCCGGAGGCCTATTTAGCGGAGGGAGCCGCGGATGAGCTGGACAATCTTGAGGGTCCGTGGCCTCCTCGACAGCCACAACGTCAGCCTTAGTATTCTGAGGTACTTGATCGGTCTAAGCCTCCAGCAGTGCGTGACGTTTCTGAGTCTATCGAGGCAGGCGATCAGCTTGAGTATATCGAGGCACTACTGGGGTTAGACGGCGACGAGTTCCAAATTTCTGATTTTGTAGCTATTGATCCCGTGTCAGACTCTGCGGCTGTGGTTGGGCCTTCAGTTGATATTCTTTCTTCCGGGATAACTTCTTTGGCTCCCCAAGATCCTGATTCTTCGACTCCTCCAGTTCCTGAGCCTCAAGCTTCTCAAGACGCTAGTGCTGATGTAGCGCCTTCTCAGTCAGCTAACTCGGTTATTGCCGTAGATTAGAATTTAGTATTTTTTGTTTTGTTTGTTGACTCCAATGTATCGATTCATTTTTAATGAAAAGTACCGTTTCATTCTGTAGCTCTTTCTTTTGCTAATGTGAATTTAGTAGAATACCTTGTATAACTGTTACATCACAAAGTTCTGAAGCGATATTAGAAAGATCAAGTAATTCTATTTTTTGCGGCGAAAGCGTACTTTTATGTTGCTCCCCAAGTTCTACTTTGAAACAGCGTTTTTATTCATGTGCAAAGATGAACTTTTCTTGAGCATTGTGCATATCTTGCGCTTTTTTCGCTTAAGGACTCTTTTTTTAAACGACTAAAATGTCAAGGTGTTAACTATAATTTGTCAATTTATTGCAACATATTACTCTGAAAATTTCAACATACCTCGTAACATGCTATATAGTTTGTACTTTTTGTGTTACTTGGGTATCGCACTTGTCCGTTTGCTCATTGCTTGATGATTTCGCGGTTTTGCCGTTTTTGCGCACTTTTCGCTGTTAATGACTGGTTTTTATCCGTCTTGCACCTTTTGTGCTTAGGGACTTTTATATGTGCCCGTCTTGCGCATTTTTCGCTTAGGGACTTTTTTGTTTGCCCGTCTCGCGTATTTTTCACATATGGACTTTTTTGTTTGCTCGTCTCGCGCATTTTTCGCTTAGGGGCTTTTTTGTTTATCGTCTCGCGTATTTTTTGCTTAGAGACTTTTTTGTTTGCCCGCTGTTGCCTCATTTCAATTCCTGTATCACATAATCTGTCTCACACATTGCGTTATAGAATGTAGAAAATGATGGGCTAGCCTTTATTCATGAATCAGATAATTGCAAAACAGTAATATCTATAAAGTAACGGAGCAATAGATGGTAAAGTAAAGACAAGAATAATAATAATAAAAAAAGTACAATTTTTATTGTCAGTACAGCTTAAGATGGTTGGCATTTCAAGTGTTTGAGATCTTTTTTCCTTTCAAGGTTTTCAAGGTGCATGTGCTAGGTCCGACCATTTTTTTGATTCTGTATGGTCCTTCCCAATTAGCGCGGAGCTTTCCATCATCCTTATGGACGTTTGTAATTGCCGACTTTCTCAATACCAGGTCTTCTTTTAATTTTCTGTTATTCACCCGTGCATTGTAATAAGTGACTACCCTCTGTTGGTAAGCAACCAGTCTCATTTTTGCTTTGTTTCTCAGCTCATCTATTAGGTCTAGATTCTCTTTTAGTCCCTGAGAATTAAGTTGCTCAACGTAAGGGACCGATCTGGGTGACTTAGCTCCAACTTCTACTTGGATAAAGGCTTCAGTCTTATACATCAAATTGAACGGTGTTTCACCTGTTGACACTTTGCTTGACGTTCTGTAGGCCCATAAGACACTCGAGAGCTCATCTACCCACGCTCCCTTTGCCTTGCCCAGTTTGGTCTTCAACCTGTGTAGAATATTCAGGCCTTTACAGAAATCCCGGAAAGCATCACAGTCGAACTGCTTCCCATGGTCTGCATATCACATGGGGGATCTCAAATCGGCAAATTATGTCCTTACACACCATCGCTTCCACCTTATTCTCAAAAATTGTAGCCAAAGGCTCGGCCTCTATCCACTTTGTGAAGTAATCCGTGGCCACAAGTACTTTCTTTGTCCTGAGCCTAAGGGAAAAGGTCCTAGAATATCTAGTACTCATTGTGCGAATGGAGTTAGTTGGAGAATGTTCTGAAGGGCCAAAACAGACGCGGTAGTTATAGGAGCGAATTTCTGACACTTTTCGCATATTCTCACTTTGTCCGTGGCATCTTTCTTCAATGTAGGCCAATAAAACCACGCATGCAATATTTTCAAGGTCAAGGCACGAGCCCCCAAGTGTTAACCGCATATTCCCTCATGAACTTCAGCTAAGGTGTACTCAACCTGTTGGGGCCCTAGACACTTCAGTAAGGGCGTTGTGAATCCTCGCTTATAGAGTTCTCTATTTCCTACGGTAAACCTGACA